>JAJHUR010090505.1:8034-22076 GCA_027495735.1 Lutjanus campechanus | reverse complement strand
CATTTGATGAGTCATCTCACCAACAAACATCCGTGGTTCTCTGTAATTCAACCATACTACACACATACATACATACATACATATATATATATATATATATATATATATATATATATATATATATATATATATATATATATATATAGTTCTAGACCAGATTTGCACACACAAAGATCTTACGAATGCCACGATTCACTTTGAAATCTGAAAGTCTTCTGCGGCTCACCCAAATTTTCAATTACAACTCTGATCAACACACAACACTAATCATACCAGTGATGAGAAATTAGATCACGCGACTGGTCACCAAATACTCAAAACTAGGTCAGATAGATTAAAAATAATACAATTTAAATCCCATGGCTTTGTTTTCTTAGTTCTGATTACTTTTTAAATAATTAAACATAAATATTTTATGGAAATTTCAAACACATAAAATTGAAACTTAAAAACGTTTTACATTATTTATTTTTCATGGTCTCTCATGGCCCACACTTTAAGAATCAATGATCTATACAATGGAAAGAGGGATGTGCAAGTACAAATAATAATAGTTATATTTCCCAAGTAAGGTAATAATCTTCACACAGCATTAACATTCCTTTTGGAACTATAAAAGTTTCAGTATGTGGTGGTGGAGATTACGATGTGTTATGTTTGTTGTGTTGGTGCCTTTGGCTACAACATCTTAAAACACTGAAGACATTTTAATAGTTTTTTGCCAGTAACTCTTCCAAAACACATTTAACCAAATAATCTCTGTTCTTCTTTGCATGAAATCCTCTTTGACGGGGGATGTCGACAGGAATAAGAGCTGCCCTTTTTTGCCACACACTGGTGGGAAAAGTAATTTATACTGTTGTAAAACTGCATATTTAAATTTATGACATTTCTTCTTTTGCAAAACAATAATTATCTTTTGAACCAGAAACTAATGAGGCCACTGGGCAAAACAATACAGTGCAGGTAAAATTTCTGACAAAAATATGAGCACTGTCTGATCTGCCACCCCTGTGGTTAAGGTATGTAACTTCAGACCACTAAATTAACTTGGTTAAGCTTAGGAAGCGTAACCCTAACCTACGGTTAAACAGCTGAGGCACCAGTTCATAGCATCAGAACTGCCTGCTGGAAAAAGCTTCAAAAGCCCTCTCCGCCTACACCTATATCTTGAACTCTTCGAAACCACAAAATCTAACATTTAAACCTACTTCATGCCTGCTGTGTGGAGGTGAGAGAGGAGCCAGGGTCTGAACTTTTCTCTCTGGCTTTCTTTTTCCATTTTTTAAACAACTATTTTTGTCACCTTTCATGTGAACGTCTGACTGCAAGACTAGGATGTCTTCCAGGTGAGATTATCTGAAAACGCATGCAGTTTAGGGACTGCAACTAATGACTATTTTCATTGTTGATTAATTGGTTGATTATTTTCTCGATTAATTGATTAATAGTTTTGTTTTAAAATGTCAGAAAATGGTGAAAAATGTCAGTGTTTTCCAAAGCCCAAGATGACATCCTCAAATGCCTTGTTTCACTCACAACCCCAAGATATTCAGTTTACTGTCATAGACGAGTAAAGAAACCAAAATATATTTACATTTACAAAGTTCAAACCGATTAATTGATTAATAATCAATCAATTGTTTACTCGTAGCTCCAATACAAGTCCCCCCTCTTGTTGACAACTGCGAGGCCATCGTTCCAATTGGACCGAAAGCCCAGTTGTTTGACAGCCCATTATCCCAAACACCCATCGCTCCAAACTTGCGTACATAACTTAACTGACGTAACATGCTTATTTCAACCCAAACCGTGATTTTTTCCTAAATCTAACTAAGTAGTTTTGGTGCTTGAATTTAACCAAACTGTGACAGCTTCCCAGTGTTAACTCCATGTTTATTACTGTCACCATGATGATGGTCACCTGACAATTGGTACCATAACAAGGAAGATCACCCGATACAGACAACAGATACTAAGATGATAAAGGTAAACATCTCCAGGGAGAATGTGTACTTTTAGAACAAAAGGCCTTCTCTTACATGACAGCACACTGGCTGCCACATAAGCAAGGTAGTTGCTTACATGACGGCCAATGGGCTGTCAGAAAATTGGGCTTTCAGTCTAGTGGAACAGTTTTCTGACTGTTGTAGTTTTGGAATAATGAGCAATCAGACCAATGGGCAGTCCCCCTCTGATGAGATATTAGACAATTTGAGATCTCACCACCAACCAATTGTCTTCGGATTCGTAAATGCAAGGTAGCTGCTTAAACGGCGGTGAGTACTGTATGGCCACTAACAAATCTATGCCCCTTATATTTTTTCAGTGACAGGCCTTAAAGAAATGTTTGTTTGCCCCCATTCTCCTCAGTAGTAAGCACTACTAACTAAAACACCCTAAAGACTTTGGATTGGTTTGGCAATGGAGTTTTTTCGTTTCTTCTTTTTTACCAAACAGTTTTCACACAGTTTTAGCAACAAAAGCTGGAAGATTGTTCTCAGTCACTATTGAGCAAAGCTTTTAGAGAGTGACTCGAGAGTCTACTGATGGCTGGCTTTACACTTTTTTTTAAGTGCAGCTATTCTATTATGAACTCTTTTGCCTCCCGACAAGATTGGACAACACAAGCATAACCTGACCCTTTAGGAAAATGACCCCCAACAACTCCTGTGTGATCAAGTACTTTGCTACGTACCCACCAATATACCCCGACTTCCTCCAGCAGACTTTTGGCTGACAGAGGACAGTTACCAAATGGGACTTTACACACTGCACTTATGATGCCCCCATCCCACCAGCTGTAGCACAAGATTTTCCATCTCATTTGTTACATTACATATGCAGAGTAGATGGCACAATGGCTGATAACCGTGTAACAAATCATAATAGCTTGTAGACACAGATGATGTTGAGCGCAGCACAGTGAAGTGGACACTTCAGGAGGCAAAGAGGAAATCAAGTGTGTCTGCTCGATTAACATTCACTGGTCTATTTACATACACACATCCAAAGTGAGTGGCCCTTAACACAGCAAGGTGCTCAGGAGGCCGCTGGAAGCACAGAGGGTGGAAAGCTGAAATCAGCATCACATGCACAAAAAGAAAATCTGGCTGAAACTACACAAGAAACAGAACATGTCTTTTAATGAAGCAACCGTGGTCCTCGGTCATAATTTTCAAAGAAGCAGCCAAGATTAAAGTCAAAGGAGCCTCCCAATGGCTTCAAGTCTGCGCTGCTTTGAAAAATACCCCCAGTGTACAAAGCACCCCCCCGCTCCACCCTCCCCACCACCTCCTTCCCTTCTCTCGCCCACCCCATCTTTCTCTCTTTCACACTCTTCTTGCTCTATGTTTCTCTTTCTTTTCTCCTTTTTTCAAATAACTGGAGCTGCACTTTAGCCACCAATTCTCGCCCCTGATCCCATCATTAAAAAGGCTCAGGCAGAACAAGGGCTTTTTACGTGTGTGTGCAGGTGTGTGTGTGTGAGTGTGAGTGTGTGTGTGTGTCTGTGTGTGTGTGTGCATGTATTTGTGTGTGTGTGAGGCAGAGAGAGACAGACAGAGACAGGCTGACAGACCTGGGCCTGCCAAGCGACGTGGCGCTCACTCTTTAAGTGCAACAGACACCTCCTCTCCGACTACAGAACTAACACTATGCCACGCGCACGCACAATAGGATGAATAATTGATCGGCCTGGGGCTTCACGTGTTAAGAACAGAGGAGGCGTGCCAGTAGCGTTTTCACTTCAAATTTGTATTGTCTTTAGTCTCCGCCAGCCATCTACATTTCTAACACCTGCCTCAGTCAGATGTGCGCTGGTGCACTAGCCCCGGAACTATCTTTCATCTCGCACACACTGTTACTGGAAGAAGAGGAAAAAACACACACTTTCAAGAGATCATTATCTAGTAGGGAAACCAGGACACAAGTTCGATAGCTTCCCTCACTTCCTCCCACCTCCACCGGCAGCAACCTTTGTTAGATCATTTCAACACCTGCAACATTTTTCAAAACAGAATAGAGGCTTCACACTTGCAAAGGTTTTGCACCTTAACTGTTCAAAAAATGTGAGGTATATTTCAAGTCTAAACATCAGGTACTAAAAGTACCATTACGAGTAAAAATAACCCCCTACGGAAAATAAACACACAAAAAAGTGGTCCATAATGCCTATATTGTCATTGCATGTGCGCTCTTGAAATAGCCTCAGTTAAGCAGGTAATACTGTGAGCTGACACACAAAGTTTTAATTATTTTATTGACTCTTTACTTAAGACAAAACAGATTAGAAATTTAAGGACCAGTGTGTAGGATTTAGTGACATCTAGTGGTGAACTGCAGATTATAAACACCTCATCTCATCTTCCCCTTCCTAGCGTGAAAGACAGACCATGGAACTCAAAAATATTGCAATTAAAATCGAAATTAAAATAGAAAGTTGATATAATTTTTCGTCGTGTTAAACTGCTATCTGGCCTTTTTTTTAAAACGTGTCTGTGCTGTGTTCATTGGTAATGATAATTAATTGTATCTTTTATATAAAATTGTAACTATATTCACTCAGTGCTGTACATCCTGCTCATTTACAGTGTCCATCTTTCACTGTTGTTGCTACTATAGTTGTAACCCATATCTGACATGAATGGTGTATTGTAAAACTTACTGTGTTAGCCAGCTATTAGATAAAAACATCTATGTGCAGTGTACCCTATATATAACACTTCTGACTATTCCATATTAGAGATTCAGTCATTATCAGAACTTTATATTACATTTATGTTGGCCCACAACGGCCTGATCAGTCCTAGTCATAGAACCTATGATGGCCACAAAACTCGCAAAAAACGCAAAAGGTCCTATCTAGAGCCAGTGTTTGTCATTTGGGGCTACTGTAGACACATGGAGGCCCAAAATGACCAATTTTGGTGAAGAGAATCTGCACCCTCTGTGAATATTAACTGCTCTTTCTAAGGTAATGAAATGCAACGATTCTTATATTCAGGTGATTATACACTAATGAAAGCATACTTATGAATATTATATTCCACTTCTGCCATATTCTGCCAATAGATTGCTTAATTCTTACACATTGGGCCTCTAAGACAAAACTACAACTCTTGCACGAAAAGTATAAGACAGAATAATCACATGAATGTTTCAGCGGCAGTAATACAGCTTACTGATAAAACTTGGGCCTCTTAGGAGGAACTGAATGGTTGATATTCTCATATTGGACTAGTCACTTTCCATAAGGTGCAGATTATATAGCTGAAATTATTTTAAGTACATTGTCACTGTTTGCAGAAAGCTGAGGTCAGTGGGAGGAAAAGATATTATTTTAGGACAATGGATTGAGTGATAAGCTTATTTTGTTTATTAAAATACAGTGCTGTTTGTTTGCCTCTCATTAACAGAGAACACTACAACACTGCAACACACTTTGCCTGCTGAAAGATTTTTTTTCACTTTTAATAATAACACACTTAGGCCTGGGAACAAAAACACACACTAGAGCTTGTCCATGGTCTGTAGAGGTTAAATCATTTCAGATAACTAATATTTGGTGATTTGAAGCAAGGAAATAATAATGTAGAAACATCTCATGAATAAACATCTGGATATGTTACAAAGAGAGCATCATGTGAGCACAGTGACATGTTTACTGCCTTTGTTCACAAACTATAGGGAGGTGAGTTTAAAAAAAGTGTTGTAGAAAAAAAGAAAACCGACAACATGAGCTAATGCTTTAGACTTTTTTCGCAACCGTCCACATTTTTACCTTTGCCAAAAAGACGAAATTCCTGAGTAAGTAATGAGTCAAATCTTCATATATACATTATACATTAAGCAATTAAAAATTCAAAATCTTTACTGTGCCAAACCAACAACAGGTCATTTGATTTTTGAGGTAGTGGGTCTTCCACTTCTCTTGAATAACCAAACAGTCACAGATGACCTTTGTGAACTTTCAAAATCTGCTGTTAAATTAGAATCTCAACATACTATCTGAGATTGAACAATGAAGATATGAAGTGTATTTGGAAAAAAGTAAGATCTTATATCATTAGCAACATTCAAAAATCATAACCAAAAAAATCATAAACTCTAATGCTAACTCAAAAAGAGATAAATCTGAGGTCAAAAAAGTTAAAAGCCTCTTTGCTTAATA
This sequence comes from Lutjanus campechanus, assembly GCA_027495735.1. Lineage (NCBI taxonomy): Eukaryota > Metazoa > Chordata > Actinopteri > Lutjaniformes > Lutjanidae > Lutjanus > Lutjanus campechanus. Next base: position 15,904 of record JAJHUR010090505.1, on the reverse strand, counting down.
CATTATGAGCACTGAGCTACTGGGGAATGGACTTCTCCGTTTCCTTGCAAGAGTCAGATCAGAAGATAGATACCAGTTAGCTTAGCTTAGCATAAAGACAGAAAACGGGTGAAACAGTAAGCCTGGCTCTCCCAAAACCTAATCAAATCCTCAAATCATGATGTCAAATATGAACAAATTGACAAATTATATTTTGTTAGTTTAATCTGCACAAAAATAAAGTATAAAAATGAAAACTTATTTTTAGAGGGTTTATGTGCAGGACTACTTATTGGCCGAGTGCAGTGACTGCCTGATGTTGATTGGTATCAATCTTTTCACCTGACTCTTTGTGAGAAAGTAAATGAGGGTACTTCCAAAGATGTTGAAGTATTCCTTGAACCGTGAGGTACGTTAAAGTACATGAAGTTCTTTCTGAAAGTGTCTAACAAGTTCAGTGCCTCGACGTGCCTGCCAAGCTGTTCATAACTATGTAATGTCCTCATGCATTATAAAGACCTGGCCAGGATTGAAAACAGCGCAGTCAAAAACAACAAGTGATCAAAGATCCTGAAGTTGACTGAAGAGGAACTGAGATGGCTTGACCTTAAACACATTCGGGCTCCCTGGTGGACACGAAAACCAACTCCCTCCTCAGTAAACAGTCCTGTAATATTAAACACAGAGGACGTCAAAGGGCTCTTATGTTTGCTCCTCTCTGCTGTGGATTGGGATGTTTTGCCCAGGGTCGGCGTCCCACCATTATGACATCACTCAGGACCCGAGCAGGAGACTATCAAAGGCGCTGTGGCAGCGTATCGTATTCATCAATGGAAAATATTCATATGCATATACACCCTTGCCACCCTAGAAGGGAAGCATTTCCTTTTTAAAGGCAGCAATCTACTGGCAACACATGAAAAGTTACAAAACATCAAATAAGGCGCTGGGAAAAGAAAATTAAAAATACAAAAACGCTGGGGTGAAAAGGAAGACGTGTTAAAATAAGAGGAAATTCTTTAAAAGAGTAATGATTGAGCAGCTCCTGATTAATCAGCGATGGCGTTCTCGGGTAACTGTCCGACATTACTTTTGATTTAGCGTGCTGGGCGATCAATAGAAAGAGCTCCGGGTGGTGTTTCTAATTAAGGTAATTCATGGTCTGGCTGATATGGGTAAATTACAAATTGCTTTGCACATGTAGATACACGTCATGTCCAACTCTCATCAATTAAGTTCAGTTTGCCAGTTTTATGTTTCTTGCAACAGAAACTTCTGTTGCTGGGCAGGATTGTAATCTAACTTTTATGTAGTCAGTCCATCTGGTCAGTATCTCCAGATTGTGAAACTATAAACCACAAGTGAATGATTATGACCTGACTGACTTCACACTTGCACTGATTAAGACGAGACTATAAAAGTATTTTCATATACACAGTAAAAGTCCATCCTACATTACATCTCTACACCTTCTTACCAGTCTTCACTCAAAACCTCTAAATTTTAAAGTTTTAAAGAAGAGGTTCACATTTTTTCATGTTGATCACATAAAGGTCGCTATAATCATTCTCCTGTCCATGAAAAGACAACAGTTTCAGGGCAGTTTGTGAACTAGTCACAAAATTGAATCCATTAGATTTGCATACATGGACACAAATTTCCTTTTTTCATGACATGCTTCATGACTTTCAAACTAATGTATCCACCACTGTTGTCATTCTGAAGTCAAGTTAGCAATAATAAATATGCAACATCCACATATACTTTCAAAATAAAGCTACCTTGCATAGGTATAGATACTAAAACTACTTAGGTTGTGTCAAAATAATAACTTCCTACAAACAACACTGACTATTCTATCTCACACAGGAATCAGACTCCAGTCCCCTGGGTGACAGTCCTGTGTGTGACCAACCCATCAACCTCATCCTTCTTGCTGTCTGGACTCTCTCGCTCTTTTAGACTGCATTTTTCCTCATTACTTTGAAAGTTGTGGTGACTGTCATGAAAAATATTAACAAATTGTGTCCATGTAGACAAATCTATAACATAACATTTTGCGTTTAATGTGTTTCTAACGGGCGACAAATTCTACAGTCCTTGTTTTGTGAAAAAATGAATCGCAAAGTTCCAGTGATGTTAATTTGAGGTTTCAGCAGAAGCAGTTTGTCAGACGCAGCTGGTTAAATAAAGTTGTCTTTCAAAATGATAGAGCAATTTTAATGTGAACTTTTCCTCTTTCTTTTTCCTCAGACAGCGTTTCCAAGTTGAGATGGTTAGACGAACTACAACTTCTAAAGCCTCTTATTAGCTTCACAGCTGTATGGACTCATTTAAGAGATCAACAAGTCTTTCAATGCTCATGTGGGAACAGTAGTACTGTTTTAAGATAGACTTGAATGACAGACAAAATGCGAACCTATCCGTTAAATTGTAATAAACAGACCAAGTTCCAGTCTCAATGTTGGGTTAAAGACACACAGAATGAGAGGAGGTGTGTGTGCGTGTGTGTGTGTGCGCGTGTGTGCGGTTGTGTGTCAGGGTGTTAAGAGCCCAGTCCTGTAGGTCTGGGACATCACTCCAGAAAAGCCTGTCTTTTTATTGGCAGCTCTTCCAAAGACAAGATTTAATGGAAACGGCAAATGTTGAACCTACTGAGGATCAAAGAGGCTTGACAGCAGGTGGATAATTCTTTGCCAGAGAAACAAAACCTCACGACTCCATCGGTCAAGAGAAAGGAAACAATTTGTTTGTTTCTTCCACATGATAGTACATATGGCATTTTGATTATTTCACTTTGTAAACTCTCCTTTCACAATTCAAGACATTTATGAAAACAGTGTCTAACCCATTTTAACAACACGTGCGACCTATGGATGTCCAGTAAACAGATTTACTCTTTCAATTTAATGAGAGATCATGTTATATAAATGAATACATGTCAAATGCAAAAACTATTCATAGACAGATACCATATCAGGGTACATTAGCAGCTTATTAATCACAAAGAGTCTGCACCAAACCACTAGAAATTTAGCATAATGTCCTATTTTTTGTCTTTAGTGAAGAATTTTATGATGCAAGCATTTGATTTAACGTGGTGTTGGCTAAAAAAAGGTGCGGAGGAGTCTGGAGACATGATGAAATATAGATGTCTGAGTTCAGGTGAGCGGGCTGGTTTGTGTGTGAAGCGTGTTCTTTATTGTTAGTCTGAGAAGACAGCTGCGTTCAACATCTGTAAGATAAGGCAGTAAACACCAATTCACCACTGTAGCGGCAGTGCCACTAATTCAAAGCAGTCCCTGTTTGTCCACTGCCACTCCACAACAAAATGATGTCAATTGAATAACTGCACATCTTGCTGTTTAGTGTATAATCGGGAGGCATCTTCTGCTACCACAGGCCTCCGAGCCACTATTAAACCCGAAGACTTTACTGTGATGGGGGCCGCGGTGCTGTGCAAAGCATCAAAAAACAAGGTGCCACGTTCTCAAACACAGAGGTAGGTTAAGTGGCAAAGAATGGCAGAAAACGACAGTCATTTCAGAACGCCGCTGCTGCTGCGCTGCATGCTTATGCCAGCAGAAATGGCTTAAATACACCCCCATGAATATGCGATTTCTGTATGAAGAGTTTGACAACAAAGGGCCCACCACATCATTTTTGATGAGGCTAGATTGTCTGTGTTTGTGTGTGTGTGTGTGTGTGTGTGTGTGCGCGTGTGTGTATGCATGTATGTATACAGATCGGCAGGTTTCTACCTTTCTGTCCTACTTACATCTCTGATTATGTTAAATTAGACAAGTGAGAAAAATAAGTGGAGTTTAGAACAGATGATTAGTTTTTTTGTTTTTTTATATGGTGCCATGGTATTTAAGTAGTTAGTACATTTGTAAACATACTATGAAGAAAATAAATGAAAAAAACAAGAAAAACAGAAGTATTTCTCATTTGATAGCAACAATGGCTTGTCAAACAGGAAAACAGTGATATACATACAAAAAAAATACTCTTGCTTTATCACTGTCCTTTAACTGAAACAAAGGCTGATAAACCTCCCAAAGAATCAGACGTGATGGGCAGAGGTGAAGGACTCCATGTGTACAGCCAACAAAATCTGCACTGCACTGGACAACCATATAATGCATCCTGAATATAGAGGCAAAATCCCTCCCATTCAGTTATTTAGTTGAGACCTTATTTAATTAAAAATATGCACGTTAGTCAACAGCAAAAGACTAATACTTTTTGGATCCTGTTCAAATAGTGCCATAAATGACACATATTTATTTATTTTAAGAAGGTACCAGTCTCGGACAATATATGGCACTAACACCAACATGGTCTTCACATTGGCACTTTTCACCTCATTCTTCCAGAAAAGGGAAAAGGTAGTAAAAGAGGCTAAAGTCACGATGAGCTTGTCAATATTGAGAGTTGTAGCTATGTGAAAGGAGAGTTAGTCAGTTCCATAGGAGCTAGCATTTCAGCCCGGTGTCATTCCCAACTCGTCAGATACTGATGTTTTGTCACCGCCCCTCAGCAACTCATACAGACATGCACGGCACCCGTTATTGGCTGAAAGAGACGCACTGTACTTTCAAGCAACTTCATTGTAAAGACGTCCGTGGCTGTATGAGACGTAGTATAAAGATGGAGAAAGTCTGTGTATGGAGGAGGAGGAGGTGAGGTGGAGGGATGGCTCAAGCAAACATGACTTTCACACAGCAGACCAGGGTTCGTGTCCCATGTAAAACCTAAACAATATTAAAAGTTTTAAGGTACATAACTTTATGTGCATGAGTCTGAGACACCAAGGGATGGTGACAAAATGCTGGTATGTGACAAGTTGGGATAGGAACCGGTTGGTAAATTTTGGAAGTGTAGTCTCCCTTATTACATATTTCCACAGTCTTATACAGTTTTATGACAACCTGACCTTCTTGTAAAATTGCCTTAGATATTGACAAACATCATGTGTAATTTAGGATCATAAACTTGTCTCTCACCATTGTACTGTGCATATTTTGTTCATAATAACATCCCATGGTGGTCCATGGTGGCCTTTGCCTCTCCATGGTATGTTTTCTCTAAACTACTAACCAGAATATTAAGGCCTTTGTTTTCAGTGGTGTAAACGGGTAAGCAATGACAATCGTCAAGGTCATACAATTTAATATATTTATATATAAACATAAAATGTATATATTCTGATTATGTCAGCTGTCACCACCGCTCAGTACTCACATGGCAAAGAAAAACCTATGAGGAGACTCAAAATGCACATTGTGTCAATCAAGATGAACACTATGGAATCACTTTCTAATACACCCTTTATAACAATCAGTTATAAGCCATTAATATGAAGAGTTATGCGGTTGTTAAATATAAACACTTAGGGCTCTTTTGTACTACAAACCATTACCTATTTATTTAATGTAGTTCAGGCTGTTATTGCAAACTTCAGATCTGAGTTTGACCTGTGCACATAAGCCGTTTATTAGATCCTTAATTTAACAAATGGTACGCCATTCAAGTAAAATTGCATTTGTGTGTGCCATTTGTTTTGAACAGCTGAAACAACCAATGAGTGATGACGCGTTGCTTCACTGTGACTGATGTGGTTAATGTGACTAAAGCTGTGACATGATGAGGGATGAGGGTTACCCATGAGAATTAAGAAGAATTCATGAATTTTCTACTTCACTCCAACATAGACTTACTGGGATATGATTAAAATGGTCCTGATATTGTAAAAAAAAAAAAAAGAGAGAGAGAGAGAGAGAGAGACAGAAATGTTTCAAACCATTATGCAGACAATGATTACATTCTTGAAAAACAAAATTGGTAATTTTAACACACCAGGTTGTGCTACATTTCATAAAGTTGATTGATAATATCATTCTTTTTGCAATATTATTTCCAAAAGACATTTTTTTCACATTATCTAACTCAAATTATTCCATAAAACCTCCCTGTGCCTCTCCTTGAGCTTTATTTCTACATTTATGCTATACTTTTACTTTTTTTACTTTCATTTTACAGTTCACTTCCTCTCTAAAGCCCTGGTAAAATAGCTCTCCTTATGACTTAAGCAGAATTGACAATTAGCCTGCTAGCTGGAGCAGAGGTCTCTGCAGTGGGTCCCTGATGGTACTGTACGGCAGATGAAGAGATTGAACCACCACCATCAATGGTTGCCTGTGTGAGATTGGCTGCTGTAATTGGTACCCACTCTGTAACACTCACATTCCATCACACTTTATTAACGCCCGTCATCCAGTCAAAAGCTAATCTTTTATTCTGTTTTCCAATTATTGTAAAGTGGCGGGCTTTAAATGAGGAGGAGGAGATAATGAAATTAACTTCCTAACTTAGAGCAATTCTCCATGGCACAATGATCAGATATTCTCTTGGTCTGGGAAATGTATGCTAATTTTATGCATCTATCATTAGTTATTACCATTGCAGCAACATAAAACACAGTTTTCTTGAACAATTAGACTTAAAATGGTGCATTTTAATCAGTCAGGGGAGGCGTGCATGCATATTAAAACTGCTGTAATTGAAAAGTCTGAACTTTTGACACTTCTTGAAGCAAGTGTTTGACAGCAGTGACAGTTTGTTTACATCCTGCTGCGTCTGTGCTCAGTTTCAAAGATTCTTTCGTAACACCTGAGAGCAACCATTGGGGAATACTCTGGGGCTTTTTTTCCTCTGCTTGTCTATTATTGTGGTACTTCAACATTATTTTTACTTGTCATGAGTAAAATATCACAAATTTTAAGAGTTTTGTTTGTTTGATTTTTTTTTTCTTCTTGTTTTTGGGATCAGGAAAATGATAGGTTGGTCTTTATTAGTGCAACAATCAGCTATGCTGGGACCTTATGTCAGGCTTGCAAGGAATCATTTATGCTGTCACAAACACTCAACAATAGTTAAGACACACTGTAAAAAATCATACAGGAATTTAGTGGAGTCAATTATTTTTGTCATTAAATAAACTTAACATAATTATCCAAAATGTATTAATTCAAGTCAATTAAACTTAAAATTTCTAGTATTTATTTTCAGAACACGTCATAACTTATGGACCATGAGTTCTGAAAAGTTGACGTCTTTGACTTGACTTGATAAGTTAAAGCGATATTCCACCTTGTTAGAATAAGCCATTCAGTATGTACTCACCACTATGCTGATGTGACGATGGGTGAAGGTCTTCAGTTGCCATGTTTTTAGCCGAAATGTCAACTGTAGCATGTAGCCGGTAGGATGTAAACATGGCGTCGATCTCACGAGACTTCGTATATATCCTAATGGACGCACATGCAGAAGTCTCGTGAGATCTACGCCATGTTTACATCCTACCGGCTATATGCTACAGTTGACATTTCTGCTAAAAACATGGCGTCTTTTGTGGTTAATTTTTGATGTTGCAGCTCGCGGACACTTGGATTACAGCACACAAGCAGGATGGAGACATTTTGTGTTTGTTTTGTTTTGTTTTTTTAACGTTTTATCCGTGGTCACCATTCACTGCCATTGTACTGGATGAGGCTGCTACCCTGTTTCTCCTAAAACTCCAGGATTGTTTTGTGAACTGAAGACCTTCACCCATCATCACATCGGCATAGTGGTGAGTACATACTGAATGGCTTATTCTCACAAGGTGGAATATCACTTTAAGTTCAATCAAATCATTAACTTAAGTTTCTAAAAAACACATTATCAGCATATTAGCAGACTTCCCAGCATTCATTGTTTGAGGGTTAACACTCCCCTGAGACCTTTCTTTTTTGTTTGAAGATTATGTGATGAAAACTTACTGTGTGTCTCTAGTACAAGAAATCTACCAATTCACTTTTATATTCATTAGTAGTAGTAGTAGTAG
>JAJHUR010090504.1:18434-41855 GCA_027495735.1 Lutjanus campechanus | reverse complement strand
ATAATATAATATAATATAATATAATACTTCAGGACTTTTACTTGTAGCAGAGTGTTTATAGGCTTTAATATTTCTATGTTTACTCAAGTATGAGATCTTAGTACTTCCACCACCTCTGAGAAGCCACGGTGAATATAAACATACATTAGAGAAAGAGTGAAGGTGAATAAAAAAAGCTGTATTCAAATGGTTGTTTTGTATTTGTTCTCTGTATCATGCATTAGTACTTTCATGCTTTTCTCCACACTGAAGACCAAGTCATCATCCCTGTAGGTAAAAGGCTGGTAAAAGGCTCCTTATTGTTTTCTAGATGTGAGACACTTTGCTTGTGGTGAAATCAATAGCCCAGTAAATTCTTAATTGAATGACTGCAGGGCCTGGAGCCTGATGGTGCTTTATGGGCTACCAGAAGGAGCCTTTGAGAGCACGCGGAATAACAAGGACCCTACCGGCATTGTTGTGGTCTGGGAAACAACGTCATGTCAATCAGCCGGGCCTGGCAGGCGACAGCGGCGCTGGGAGTGTGTTAGCGCTTGTACACCTGCCACGTTACGCTTGAGCAGAGGCTGGTGTCACATTACCTCCAATTAGCTTTTGTTCCTTTGAAACACTTTTTCTGGCTCATTCGATCATTGTGCAGCCTGTTTTCTCAGTGTTACTCGACACCATGGAGGGTATCGCACACTCTTAGACGTGAAGGTTCCAGATCGGTTCTTCCGGAAGGGCTCAGGTTCTACCTAGAAACATTTACCTCTGAGGAAAGGGTTTGTAAAGAGTTCTTTGAAAGACTAAGGGTTCCAGTAAGAGCGCTTTTTGGACGAAAGAGTTCTGGAAATCCTTATAGAAATCTTTCCTTGGGGGTTCTTTGTACCATGATATTAGAAGGTTCTCTAGATAAAACCCTTGGAAATCAGAAAAGAGTTATGGGTAGAACCCCCTGAGTGGGTTCTAGACCACCTCCTTGGTATTTAAAAAGGTTCTCTGTTCTCTGCTCTAGACACAGCTCTTGAAATTAAAAAAAATGGTAGAACATTCTCAGTATGTTCTAGATAAATCCTGGGAATGTAAAATGGTTCTCAGTAGAATATCAACTGGGTTCTAAATAAAACCTTTGGAAAATAAAAAAGAACTCCCTGAGTGTGTTATAGATAAAACCCTTGGACTATAGAAAGGTTCCCGGGAGAATCGCCTTTGTGGGTTCTGGGCAAAACCCTTGGAACATTAAAAAAAAGTTATTGTTAGAAATCTCTCAGTGTGTTCTAGATAAATCCCTGGAACGTAAAAGGGTTCTCGGTAGATCCCTCTAAGTAATTAGTAGAACTGTTAGAGTGTGCTCTAGATATAATCCTTGGAATATAAAAAGGTTCTCAGGAGAACCCCTTTGGTAGGTTGTAGATAAAACCCTTGGAATATTAAAAGTTTGTTGGTAGAACCCTCTTGGTGGGTTCTAGTTAAAACCCTTGTAATATAAAAAGGGTCACTGGCAGGGTTTTTGTTTGAGCATCCATTAGAACCTCCAGAGAGGGTTCTGGCTGGATTCCACCATAGAAGGGTTCTCTGTAGAACCTGTCAAAGGGGGATCTTGGTGAAACCTTTGATGGTTCTAGGTATAACCCTTTATGTTGGGTTCTGGGTAGAACTCTCTGACAGGGTTCAGAGTGGAATCTTTATAAAAGGTTACACCAGGAACCAAAAAGTGTTTTCCTATTGGGACAAGCTGAAGAACCCTTTATGGTTCTAGTTATCACCTTTAATTCTAAGAGTGCAGACATCATTGTGGTGATTGAAGACGGAAAAACCCCGTCAGGGTTCCACAATAGAAACATAGTTGTTGGGAAACAGACACGGGTTGTCAGAGTGAGACGACGGTTCTCTGAACTCAGAACCACCCTCGCAGTGTTTTGTTGGAGCTGTAAGTCATCCGTCTGAGCAGCTGATGGACCAACTGACCTCGGGGCTTGTTGCCTTTTCAACTCGAGTAAAAGAACACGATGCATATTTCTGGTCAATTTACTGAGAACTGTTCTTGTTTCATGCTGCAGAGTCACTTTGTTAACCAGTTCTTCCACAACGGAACGTGTGTTGATGCTTAGAAATAAGGTTTCCAAAAGGATTCTTCTACCCAGAAAATCCTCTTTTTGAAGAAAGGGATTGTCAAGGGTTCTTTGTAAGACTTAAAGGTTCCATTAAGAACCCTTTTTTAAAAGAAAGTGTGTCAGTGTGTTCTAGGTAGAGCTGTCTGAGTGTGTTCTTGATAAAACCCTTGTAATATAAAAAAGGTTCTGTGTAGAACCCCCTAAGTGTATTCTAGACAAATCCCTTAAAATATTGAAAAGTTATTGGGGGGACTCTGTTTATTGATAAATCCATAGAATGTAAAAGGTTTTTGGATCTCTGGATGGGTTCTAGAAAAGAAACCCCAAAGGATGGTTCTGGGTGGAACCATTAAATGATATAGCCCTTTATGTTGGGTTTCAGGTGTAGTATATAGTGTACAGCATCAGAACATTTAAATAGATGTTCTCTCAGAAAAGTTGTTGGGTGACCTGAAAGTTGAAGTTGAAGAACCGCTCTGCAATTCTTTTTCACATATTCTTACTTCTGCTACGTTCTGTGTTTACTCTGGTTGTTAGCAAAATTATTCGGGGTGGGAGAACATTGATTGTCTTAAGTATCATAACTGTTTTTATACATGTAAATAACTAGTGCTTAGTCCATTAGCTTGATGCTAACACATAATATGAATTCCTATTTACATGCTAATGTAAATTAGCATAAACTAATTGTACCGATGCCGAGATATATGATAAATTATATTGTTAATGTGACAGTTGACCTGTTATACTTGGTCAAAAAATTTAATTCCATGACTGTTTTATTAGTTCTGATTACTTTTTTTAAAATCAATATTTAAAGGTAATTTTAAACTTACTAAATTGAAACTTTTTATTTATTTATACTGACCTCTCACAGCTCACGCTTTGGGAATCACTGCTGTCAAGCACAGGTTTCCTTTGATCTGTGGAAACGAACCAACAGTTGTTAACTCGGTCTGTTATTCTGGCTTCAACACTCAACACTGACCAGCTACAGCAACCTCAAAGGGTCAAAACTCAAACTCAAAATGACTTTAAAAATACAGAAACCACTTGATAGAGACATTGCATGCCATGAGAGGCCAGCTCATATTGTATGTTCTGATTTATTTATTGTTCACCACTTGATGAGCTGGAAGGTTGAGATTTATCACTTTACTTCAAAAAGTATATATAGATTTTATTCATTCTGCTGCACATGAACCTCTTTTATATGTGGCCAAGTCCAGGGCTTTGAAAGGTTTTCAAGTTGTGTTTAATATGTGAAGGACGTTAATTTAAAGGCTCACATTTGTGCTGCCTGCAGTTTTCAGAGGCTATATTCATTTTGGCCATATCTTATTTTATTTTTTATTTTCTTAGGGCACGTTGCTGGGCAGGAACAGCTAAAATATGGCAGTTCACTTCAAAACATATTTAATCTTATACTCCATTGCATTGTTTTTGGAAATGTCAGTCATGATTTATCGTGTCCAGTTGTCAATGATTCAACTTTTACTGTGGTTCAGTGTTAAAAAAGCAAACAAAAATCGCAATAAATCATAATATCAAATTGCAAGACTTATAGAATCACAATACATATTGAATCGGCTCCAAAGTATTGAATCAAACTGGGTAATAAAACCAAACTTATAAGAAAAGTAAACATTTGAACACACATCAGTGTGATAAGAACTACTGAAAATGACAGAAACCATCTTTGAGAAAAATTTATTTGACGTGTACACTTTGATGTTTCAGTTTGACCCACGTCCCATCTGTTAACATGGAGGGGGCGGGGTTTATGACCTATACTGCAACCAGCCACCAGGGGGCTTTATTTTTGGGGAGCTGTCATGTCATCCATCTTAATATATAGTCAATGATCTGTACCAAACTTCCAGAAAATTGGAAAAAGAAAATGCAAATTATCGGTTTCTGTCCACTGCTGAATGCACCTGAATCTGAATATATTAGTCAAGAAAGCACAGATAATGTGATGGAAACAGATATTTCTCCAATCCAAAGTTGCTTGCTATTATTCTGGGAAAAATAATTCCCACAAAGTAACGCAGAAATGTTAAGAGCGCTACATTTTACTTAAATCTAACCACATTTTTACTCAAGTAGAAAAATGAACACAGCATCATTGGAATTTATGATTAGTCCCTTAAACTGAAGTATATTTTTCTATATATCTTCACCGTAAAGAGTTTCTATTTCCGATGCAAAACATAATCTTTCAATTTCTAAAATATATTGTTCAGTTTGTTCCAGCTCAATGTCCCCCAGTTAAAGTGATTGTGGTGGTGGTCTGGTTCAGTTCATGAGACCAAGTTTAGTTGAAAATGAAAAGCACAGTATGAGGATGTAGAAATATACTGTATATTTCCTACGATCTGGCCGACTTAATGTGATTTCTGTTTCCCAGGCCCACCTCTGGTCTTCTATCTAAATGCAGATGGAGAAACAGATAATTTTGTTGGCTGAACAGATACAGATTCGGTTAATAACGTCTCTCTGAACTTCTTAGCTTCTTATTATGTGAATATTAGAAGTGACATCGTCAAATGAGTATCAGACAAACGATGAAAAACAATGTAAAAAAAAAAACGTGAAAATTTGTCATTTGGTAACATGATGGACGTTTAGTCTTTGTTGCACTTTGCTTTTATCGGTACTCAAACTTTTCTACTTCAGGCAAGAGTAAATTAAACTTTGACTCAGGTTTTCTTAATGCAAAACTGCAAATAACTTAAGATATAAGATCCACACTGGGAAAATTCACGTTACAGCAGCTCACAAATGGAGTACAGGTAGGAAAAAGGATTGATGTGCTTGATACAGAAAATGTAAGTAGAAAAGATATAACAATGGCTATATGCACCATATACACCTTTCACAGAAATAGATGTATAGATATATACAGACATTTGAACATCTGTGCAGCATTATACTAAAAGGAAAAGGAATATAATATTACCTGGATAAATTGCAGAGAGAAACAGAGATTTAGACTGCAACAAGCAACAAAGATAGACAGTGTGAGGTACAATGACACAGCATAACACAGTGAAAAGCATGAACGCACACATGCACAAGATAATTGCACGTTAGAGATGAGAAGGATGTGTATGTTTATATAAATGTGGATGGAAGTACACAGACTTTGACAGCCAACTTTCCAGGTTAAAATGGTTAAAGACACGTTGTCCAAACTTGTCCTGAAGGAGCAGATTTTGTCCCTGACTGCAGCACGGATCAGAAATAGTTTTAGCAAAGGTGTCTGCAATTTAAAAAGATTTGCTGTCTCTTAACAAAAAAACAGAAAGGAGTCACAAGCAGCACTTTTCCACAGGCGTCTGTTCAGCTCCACAGGTTAAAAAAAGAGGCACACGGTAGACAAATGGACTGAGGCAGCTAAAAATACAACTGTAATTTAAACTGTCTGTACCAACACGGCTAATACAACAGCACAACCTTAAAGAACACCTACAGCAAGTAATAAGTTTGTTCCCGTGGCACTCTGCATTTTTAAACACAGGCAACACTTCCCCCCTCTGCCTCAGTGTAACTACGGCGCAGTGATGTTCACCTGTGTGTGATTCGCGCGTGTGCGCGGCCCGTTGTTTGTGTGTTAGTCGGGACAAATTCCTCGACGCCCCAGCTTGATCATGCACCAGAAGATGCAGGTTTTCATTTCATTAAGCTGCTCCTGCAACTCCCTCTAAGCTCAGACAGTGAATTATTCCATCCCCTCTTGGGTTGAAGAAAGCAATCATGTTTTCACTTCTTTTTTTTTTTTTTTTTTTTTTTCCCTTCCAGGACTGACTGACTCTCAGGCAATGGATCTATTGAGAAAAAAAATGAGAGTTGCTTGAAGTAATAGACAGAAACACCTCATCTCTGAAATTAATTTGAAACGATTCTCCCCAGTCCTTTTCCCCCTGCGCCGACGAGGTTTGGAGAGGGAAATTTCAAACGTTCAAGGCCACATGTAAAAATCAATTTCTAAATGAAGCTGATCCGAGAGATGAGCTGTCTCTCCCCGTGGTCCTCGCTGTGGACAGGGGAGCCGTCTGAGCGCATAACAGACTCGCCTTAACTGTTGCGTGGTAACATACTGTATAGCTCGTTTGTTTTAATTGGTGATTTCCTGTTAAAAAAAAAAGACAGACTCTGCCTGTGTTTAGTCATTTGAGCATTTGTGCAGCAGATCCACATTCCGCAAATGATAATTGTCATGAGCTGTATGTACACATGCTGCTTTTTGTAACGATCAAGATGACAAATCGCTCGCAGTTTGATGCCATCTGGTTTCTGTGCACCATCCAGACATGTCGCCGTCCACTGAAAAACAACAGCATCACTTAAAGCTGACAAGACACGAATATACTGGTTTACACTGGGTGCAAATCGCTGGTGGAAATATTCGCCTCTCTAATTTTGATATCTCCCCCTGTTTTCATCCATATTTTTTAAATTCCCAGTGGGGATACGTGTTATCCCTGCTTCTGGTCAGTCTGAACTAAATGAAATGTTTTTCTTGCCCAGTTGAAAAGTTAAAAAGAAACACCTCACGCTTGGAATGATAATGATAATGATAATAAATGCAGTTCCCTCGTTTGTTTCTGTCAAGTTAACCGTCGCTGTGAGTAAGGGATAATCAACGAGTAGGCGTGCGTTAAACGGTTTGACGTGGAGGTGAAGAGCCGCCCGAGTCGATCATTCTGCTCATACTGTGGTTATTTGCCAGCAATATGAAATAGAAGCATTCGCAGATTTTTTGGTTGAAGTTTTGCACCCGAAATCAAATGTTATGAAGCAAGAGCTTACTGTTGTCCTGACGAGGAATAATTCTAGTCTAGTCAGTCTTGTTTCTATATAGTTGGAGGACAGTTTAGTTACTTGCGAGTTCCCTTTTTTCCATCCAAACCCCGTCCTTTTTGAGGATATTCCTATGAAGAGGCTGCTATGGAGCATATAAAAGGTGCCGCTTCTCCTCATCTCGTCCTCCCTTTGACTGCTTTGATGAGGGGAAAGATCAAGGATGTCTCGTCGATCTTAACCAGATAAAATAGATTGAAAGTGCGTGAAACTTTGCTCAAATAAAGCCAGGGTGACTTCTCGAGCAAGCAACACATTACTTAGCCTGTTTGCTGACGCATGGAGCAGGTTAGGACGTGCTCATTTAGCTTATTTGGGAAAATTGAATGAATCAGCTGTTCACTCGCTCTCTTATTCGCATCACCTCCAGATAGGAAGTGGTATGAGCTTTGGCAGCTGTGCTCTTTATGTTGTTATGGTTACAAGTTGGGTAGCGAATGGTGATTAAACTACACGTTACTTACATCATCATTAGCATTAATTTCCAGCCAGTGAAGATGAAAAGCACAAGATTCCTGCTGTCTTTTTACCATGTGCAGTCCGTTACATCCACAAGTTCTGTCAGGCAGATATCATGGCATGGAAGCAGTAAGAGAACTGAATATCCTGCTTCAAGATGGCGACTTTCCAAAAATACTTGCTCACAATGCCAAAAAAAAATTATTCAGGTTTCTACATTTTTGGGCCCCAAGACTATTCACTCAGACTGACTCGCTGGCTGGCTGACTTACTCAAAATTGGTCTTTGAAATTTGGACCTAATATGTCAAAAAACAAGTAAATAAAGTAAATCACATTAGCTGCAGTTATGCTGGACTTCAGACATTGCATGAGGGACTGTTCATGCAGTGCATTCTGTGGGGAGGGGTGGAAGGACTGAAAGCAAACAGGATGATGTCAAACTGTCTTACCTCTGCCAATAGAGGAGACCGAGCCGCTGAGGAGGCTGTCCCCCCACTGAAATGTCACCAGCTTAATTCATGCAACAGCAAATGTGCTCACTGTCAACCTGTTCAAACATCCTACCTACTCAGTTATCATCACACTCTGGATTAGAGCAGCGGGAAAAACACCTAAAATATAAGTGCAAACTATGATCCGTAATTACATCAAAACCAAACAGCCCCTATTTAATTTTTTAACAATCCATCTCCCGGGCATAGGCGAAAAATAAACAGCTAATCGACCTTCAGCGAAGGCCAAAATAATCATCGCACTGCATAAGGAATACAGTTTGACCTTGGTCCTGGCAGACAGTGATTACATTTTATTGGCCAAAAAAAAAAAAAAAAAAAAGGAGCCCAATACTCACCAATGTACTCTGGCTGAATAAAATGGAGCGCAGCGGGGAATGAGTTATAGTCTCTGGAGTCCGTGAGCTCCAGTCAACTTTTTTTTCTCTCCAATAGCAATGGAGGGGATGAGCCGCCATAAATCTGACCCAGAGATCCATTAGGTTTCTGTACTCTGCAGCACACAGTATCAGGCTACTCGCTCTTTTTCTCACTCTGCCCACTGCTGCTCTCTGGACCAACCCTGACAGTAACATCATCTGTAAGGTTAATTCATGATATTCAGGACTCAGTATGCGCACTGTACTGCATACATGTTTGAGAACACACAGAATCTGCCTCTCTGTCTTTGTCATATGTTGTGTGCTTATGATAGTTATGTAAGTTTATTGCTTGAGTTGTTGCAAAGAATCTAAAAAGACTGTGCAGATTATTTGAAGTGGAGCTGTATGAGGTACTTATACATAGTTTATTAGCTACAGTAGACGGCGTGTCTGCCTAGTTTGGGGAAGGAGCAGGAGTGCTGGTATAGCAAACTAACCAGTTGACTCCACCAAGCACAGCACGTCTGCGCCGCACTTCTGATCCGTAATCCTCACGGCTGCAAGCCCCACCACCAGCACTTCAGAAGCATTTCAGCGGTGGAGCATTTTGATCACCTGATTATGTTTACTTGCTCAGATTTTGTTGCAACTTCGGTGTATTAAAAGGTTTGGTCCGACTTACCTAACAAGGCAGAGGTAGGCCATTGTTCTGCAAGTTAAAAAGACTGTTTTTGCCAAAGGAGTTTGGTTGAGCAGGAGACAGTGATACTTGGCTTGTGTAACAGTGATTTTCTGTGAGAAAAGGCTGTCTGACAGCAATAAAATATTCTAAATATAGCGTACACTTAAACTGACACATTTTTTAGGTGGCTAAAATCCCTTTTGCCGCTGACCTTGTCCACAACAGTACATTGCTTAGCTCCTGTGCTGTTACTCTGCTTCTCCAAACTGGGGCTGTTCCAGCTGTGTCCTACTGTAGGAAATATACTGACTATAAATAATATAACCCTACTTCAAATAATCTGAACTATCCCTTTAATAGAAAGCTCTTAGCAAGGGCATTCCTCTGTCAAGCCCACACCAGACGTCTTCATGACTCAGTACAGACCTGTTGTAAACCTAGCCAGACCCAGCATATGCACTATAAATTAAAACTGAGACCCAATCTGACAGGCATCCAAGGACAATCAGATCCAGTCCAAGAGAGACCCGAGGACAACTAGACCCGATTAAAAATAAGGTAGGTCCAAAGAAACCCAAACAAGAAAGGCAACACCACCATTGGCAGCAGCGTGATGTACTGTATCATCAATTAACCAGCAGCCGTGGTCCAACAGTGATAGTGATATCTGGATTCTTTCTCCAACTCCAGTGCAGAGCAGCAAATGTGACTACCCAAAAAAATACAAGGCTTGTTTATCTACCACCTGATACTTCCACTTTTTAAAACCTCCCACATTTCGACAACCAACTTCCTCTAACAGCCCCACATAACTTTTTCTACGTGGGATTGCAAATAGTCAAAAAGAGCAGCGGTAGATCTATTTTTCTTGCATTTCACATCTTACATCAAAAATATTTTTTTCCTACGTGCAACTTTTATGCACCAGGTGATGAGATCTGAAAAACATCCAAAAAACTCTGACAGCGTCTGAGTTGTGTCCATTATTCCAAAACCCCCAATAGTCTGATAAATGTCCTATTGGACCAAAAGCCCATTTGTCCGACAAATCAAACACCCATTGCTCCGAACTTATGTACAGAATATAACTAACATAACTAACTTGCACATTTTAAAGGAAACCGTGATATTTTCTTAAACTTAACCAAATATTTTTGGTGTCTAAACCCAGCATAACTGTGACTATGAAGGTCACCTGATCATTGTTACCATGAAGATGAAGGTCACCTTATTTTGCAAGACAAAATATACTAAGATATTGAGGGCAAAAAACTGTAGGGACAATCAGAGGGTGTATTTTCGGAACAACAGGCCTTCGGAGCACTGGGTCTTTGTAAAAATGTTCTATTGGACTGAAAGCCCTTTTGTTCAACATTCGGTTAAGGGTTTTGGTTAAAATAAGTACGCTAGTAATGTGTGTAAGTTAGGAGCAATGGGCTTTCAGAGCATTGGATGTTTGTTTTTGGGATAATGGGCTGTTGAACAAGCAGGCTTTTGGTCCAGTGAGACTATTCAGACTATTGCGATTTTGTAATAAGGGGCCATCAGAACAACGGGCCGTCCCAGTTGATGAAATATTGACGCACAGAGCCGAGACAAGCAGCAAACCAACTCAATATTTCTGAAACTTATTAAACTGAATATAATTTGGAACTAGCATGACTCAGATCCCAAGTGAGGTCTTCATTATGAAGAACCCGAAGAAGAATCTTGGAATAGTTTAATCATCAATAAATACAGATAATTGTGCAGACTGGCTGACAATGGTTATGGTTTTATTTTAATATCTTAGTCCTGCCTGAGTAAATTTAAGATTTTTATGATTAAAAAATTGCATAAAATTTTAGATGATGTACTTATGAGAACATTGTTTCCACCTATAAGAGAACTTTTTCCAGGATAGCTTAAAGTTTATAAGTACAGAACTTGTGTGCAGTCCAGGAATTATCAATCAAACTTCTGTTTAGTTGTTTTGATATCTCACAATTCTTAAATTTTCTGTTTTTGGTGCATTTGGGAAATATTAATCAGATTTTAAGAGTGTTTTTTATTCTAATTTGCAAAAAAAATGTTACTGTATGCTGGGAAATTCAGTTGCACTCGTGTTTGTTGCAGTAGAAGTAGGAAACGGGTTTTGGCGTTGAATCTGTTTTGTGGAAATGTGCGCAGCCTACGCAGATACTTTTGTATTGATCTGAGGAGTTCAGGATGAAAAAATGAGGTCAGCAGTGATGAGTGAAAATGTAGAGTGTCAGTGGTGCCTTGGCTCACGGCCGAACTTTCCATTAAATTAAAAGAAAAGGTGTAATATGTATTTTCTCGGATACATCTGTGAGCTCGTGCTGTAACACCAGCCGTTTTTTTCTTCTATTCATGTCCAGGCTTGATGTGAAACCTGCTACTGGAGTACTATTATTACATGTGTGTATTTCTTTGCCCATAACGTGTCAATACATGTGTGCGCGGGTCGGCGAGGGTGGGTGTGTTTGCATCAGCACAGATTGCTCATGAAATACGACCTCTGGAAAAAGTTTCCTGTCCGCGTTCTCCTCCTTGAACTCCAATCCATTATCTTCAGGTATCAAATTCATCCCAACAGGTGTAGTGTGTTAAATGATATGGGCCCGTGGCAGCCTGCCACAGATGCCGGGGATGAAAGAGAAGCAGGAGATCAAGTGCCGAGCGCTGGCTCTGCTTATACACACAAACACACATATACCTGCATACCGTGCTCATTTCACAGGGGCCCTATACTGCAGTTATCACCCGCATCATCTGCAGCTGTGAGGGAAGTGAGAGCGTCACGCCATGACAGTCGTCTGATGGAAGTAGCGAGTTTTCTCCCCCCGCCGCCTTCGAGGAGATGCGACTCAAGTTTTGAAGACATATTGCATTGTAAGATACAGTTTGCCCTCTGATTGGCTGGGAGGCTTTTATCCGAGCTTTCCTCAAACATCATTTTTTTTCCCCCTTCCATATCCCGAAGCATCCGATCAATAGAGTGAGAGTCATGTAGACAAAGAAGAAAAAAGTCAGATAAGAAAAGTCTCACATCTGTTTCCTTCCCGCTGTTTGCTGAGACAGGCAAGAATTGTTAGTTGTTTGAGGTGAGAAAATAAATCTTTGGCTTCACTTTTTGCCCTACAGTTACTAGAAATGAAATAGTTTAAACCGGTGATGCTCAACTTGCGGCCTGTGGGCCAAATCTGGCCCCCGATACAGTACTGGGTGGACCTCTGATAATTTTCTAATTCACAGTGACAATAAATGAATTCACACTGAGACTTTTTTCTTTGTTTTTCATTAGCAAATCTTAAATAATGTTCCTTGGCCGTTACTTTGGAAGTTAAATATTAGCTCCCACACACCAAGGACTATAACTACAGAGATATTGTTCTAAAATTGTTCCTAAATCTAAGTGGATGGGGGGAGTCCATGCTGCAGATTTATAGTTGTGCTGTGGACTCATCCATCAACCTGAGTTAAAACTATTTTAGAGCTATATTTTTTATAGTTATAGTTCCTGGAGTGTACGGCCCTTTAAATAGCTTTAATCTGCTGTTTGTCCTGTTCCTGAAAGGAGGATTTTATGGTTTATGGTATATTAATCCAACATTTTAGTGACTGCATGATCGAAGCTATGTTTAATATTATTAGAGCCAGACAGATACATCGGTCAGCCGATATTATTGGCCCATTTATTCATTCATTTAATTCATTATCAGCTCTTTATTATTATTAAAAGTACCTGTGAAAGTTTGCCGGTTCGATGCTCTGATGTCATTTAGGATTTTAAACAATATAAGATATTCTTTTTTTTTTCTTTACTGTCTAACATTGGCATCAGGCCCAAAAATCCATTATTTGTAGGGTTCTAAATGTTAAATAAACTCTTTCAAATGTAACCTGAACATTTACAACTTAAACACATTTGCAGCTGTTAAATGAAACAAGTTAATTTAGTTGACAAGTGAAATTAATAAGTGAAAACAAAGATTTCAAAGGAAGATGAGTCATCACCGTTTTAATCTTTTTCACTTTGGCTTATAAATTGTTTTTTTGTTTGTTTGTTTATGAACTGGCCCCTTGCCTCCTGTCATTTTACAAAAGTGGCCCCCAGGAAAAGCAGGTTGAGTATCTCTGGTTCAGACTCGTCTCCTCCTGCCAAAATCTGCTGCACTGCCATTAAATAATACCTGATCAGATCACAACCTCCTGCAGACATAAATTCTGTAACATTGTCCAGATGTTACAGTAATGGCTTTTGGGCCTTATAAAGTGGTTAAAATCAATATTTTTATATAAATAATGGACCAAATGAGTAATGTGAAAGGGGTCGCGTCTCGTGATGAGCCCAGAGACAATTATCATCAGATTCTGCAGTTCACCTGAGCTCTGAGGAGCTTTGCAGCAGCTTTAACTTCACTGTTTTGGTTCACACAGCTTTCAGTGCTTTGTTGGCTGCAGAAGGCATCTGTTTTCTGCTAAAAAGCTCTGAAACTATACATCACCTGCGCAGCACTCGGTGACAAGAAAGACAAATATAGCAACCAAGTGGTGAACGTGGTGCAGCTTTTAGCAGCTTAGAGAGACAAATAGGTCCCTCAAGGATTGGTGGAGACCAAATAAGAGCTAAAAAGAGGGTGAAACAAGACCCTATACGTTACATACAACTCTACAAAAAGTTCTTATTTACTGTATCAACACAGAGGTAAATTCTGTACCCTACAAAATTCATTTTAAAAACCTTCTATTGAAGCGAACCCCAGTTTTCGCCATTTGTTCAGTCGCCAGATGGTTGGAATAATTGTGTGTGACACATCACAGGTCCTTATTGATTGACGCCCCCCACCAGAGCTCCACAAACTCTGCCTCTGATTGGCTGGTGCTCATTGCTTGCGTTGGTTTTGATTGGCTACTGAGGCTATTTTGCACAGATGTGAACACAGGTGTGCCTTGAGATTTTGGCTTGTCCTTTGGCATGCACAAAAAGTTTATTCTAGATGTTTAAATGTGCAACTGATTAGTTTGCTGCATGCACATGAACCACAATATTCCAAAACAGTAACTGCAAATAGTAGCCCAAACAGAATAAAAAATACCTCGTAGTCCAGCCCGACTGGAAGGAAAAAAGTAGTACGTCCACTAGAGGGCGCTGCACAGAGTCAAAAGTTCTTGACATTAAACATGGCGACACTGAAGGAGGTTTCAGTAATGTACACTTTGAGAAAGAGGCAAAAGTGACAAATGCTATTGAACACATCCTGACATCTGTCGTGTCTTGTTATTGTGTCTCCCTTAAACTATTGGCTACACTGGCCTCCACAACTTCTGGTGGTACAGCTCCGTTTCATCCACATTCAAAATCTTTCAGAAAATGTACAAAAGTACAGACAAAATGAACCAGAGTACAGACAGAGTAAGATCAGGTGACATGATGAGCTGTAAAGGCCCTCTTGCATGTTTCTGCTGTTTAAATATTGCAGGAGAAGAAAGTGCTGCTGAGATTTCTGCTTAATCAAAAAGAGCAGTAGAAATGCAAATATTGTTCCCAGGACACGATGTGGTTCCATTGTCTTCTTTTCTGTTACGTTTCCTTTGATATATTTCTGCTTCAAGTGGAGGAACCACTTTGCGTGGGTCAAAAAAAAAAAGCAAAAAAAGTAAAAAGACCTTCTTGAATCACTTTATTTTGCATCTATGTGAACAGTTACGTTGGGATCAATAATCAGACAGCTATAGTTGTCGTACAGTTTGTTGCACTGCCCAAAAAATGAGTTACTGCAGGCTGAAGATAATAAAATAATCAACATCTTCATATAAAGTTGAATATTGTATGATATTATTCATAACTGTGAGGTTTTCCTTTTCTTCTTAGCGCCAAAATCTGACAGTAAAAGTTAAATGAAAGCACATCTACCACGAGAGAAATCCTCATTCACAGTTTATATTAAAGTCGATTTCATTGACTTGATGAAAACTGACAATGTTTCAGAGTGCTTTAAAAAAAACGATTAACCAGATTGTGAATATAATATGTTGCTGTTTATTTAATTTTAACTTCACACTGAAGCGTCTTCATCAATGTGACAGCTTTTAAAGTGTTGTGGAAATGTAATCAAGGCCTCGTAACTCTATAAGTGTACCTTCTGAAAGTGTGATTGAGGACACAAACTTGGCTAAAACTAAGATAAATATCAAGTTTAAAACATTAATGCATGACATAGTCAATCCTAGTTGTGTTTAAATATTGAGTTTTCTGCCCAAGATAAATTTGTGGCATTAGTTTTCATAAAATCACCTGATTTTTCACCTGATTTTAAGGAGAAGAAGCTTCAGAATATGACTCACAGTGAAATAAGTTATATTTTCTTGCAGTCGAATGACGCATGTTGTTGAAAGAGCTCCAGTCAGAACCTGTTTATTTGCTCACGCGAAGCCAGAGTCCCCTGTGTTCACGCACGCTGTTTGATGGCGCCGACATCACTGACGCCTTGTTGCAGTGATGGGTGGGAGTGGTGGGGCGGGGCACCTACCATTCACCTCCCCACCCCAACGTACACACACACACTCTCTCCGCACACAAACACAGATGAGCCGTTTGATCTCGCTCTGCCTCGGTTCAAAAGAAATCTACCCCTCAACCGCAGTCATAACCCCCCTGAAAACACACTTCAGCGCCCGTCCTCCCTCCCTTCCCTTTGAAATCACATTACCTGTGTCCTCTTTTTTCAGCTCAGGAGTGTACAGCAGCAGATGAGACAGAATGGAAGATGTAGAGGAGGAGTGAGGAGAGGAAATAACCGCAGCCAGAGTTCAGTATCGGCTGTCTGCAGGAATACCCGGTTAGATGGGAGGATCAGTTCCTCTTCCTGCCGTATTCAGGGTCTTGCATGTCTCCTGGGGAAATTTAAGTGTCTTCACAGTGGCCATGAAGTCAAACTCTACCAGAACTTCCTACCATTTGACAGTCAGCATGGTGTTGATAATACACAGGTAAAAGGATGTCTGGATGCTCAGGTTAAAAATGGACTGAATTCATTCAAAGGTTGAAGTGTTGTAGGCATTAAAAGCAGCGTTTCCACCCAAAACACCCACAATTATTAGTCCCAGGAACCACTTTCAAGGAGCTAAAAGGTTCCTTCAGCACATTGTTGTCTGCATTTCCATCACGGTCTAAAAACCTTCAAAAATTGATGTATGAAAAAAAAGAGACTGCTGTTTTCACTCGTAACTTTTGTGTGCAGCTATACAAGAATGTGCCAAATAAATTGACAGACAGGCATCATTATTTGTGTCCATCTGTCCTCTGCTTTCTTCTGTAACCTCATGACAACCTCAAGACAAACTGGTTTCTGGCTAGCTGGTTTTAAACTGGCGGCTGAAATGAAATCCTGCGAGTGCTTAATCAATCAGAAAAGTTCAGACAAATTCTTGTACATCTTGAGAGCACAATCCTCCAGAGCAGGGACTGAACCTAGTTTAGACTAGTTTAGACTCTGCTCCCTGCAGTGGGAATGCACCTCCAAATGTTCCTACTCCCTCTGAAAGTTCCTGAAGTAGAAACATTAAAAAGAAGTTACACAAAACCATTGTTTCAACAGCATAAATGACTATATTTGTAGTCAGCTTGCCCTCATTTCTTTTAAAACAGTATTAACTGCTCTTTTGGTTACTTTGGGACGGCAATCAACCTGTATTCACAGCCCAACAATATCATTTATTTGGAGTTGTCTGCATTCAGCCGATGAATTTAAGGACAATATTCGATTTGGTTCAATTTTCTTTGAGCTGGTTTGGTTTCCATCAACTCTTGAGGGAAATATCTGGCTCTTTAGCTGCTAAATGCTCCACTGTGTTCACTAGCTAGTCTCTAACTGAGTCTGCCTGCAGTTTGATGCTGGATGTATAGTATAAAGTGGGTTTATCAGAGCTTTTTAAAAGAAAATGTTACTGGGGTTGTAGGCGTGTGCACAGTCGTGTAGTCGATTAAACATTGCTACCCTCGCTAGCCGGCATCAGGAATATTATTAAGGTTTTCGCAATTTACATCGCTGGTTAACTGTTGCATCCAATGCCTGGATGTAAACCAGATGACATCTAGAAAACTGGACTCGACTGGAGCAAAAAGTTACCACATTCAATACAGGCATGTGGCTGTTAACCTGCAAGGAGAGCAGGCTGCTGGGGCTAGCACTGCTAACATTAGCTACACTCGACACTTGTCTAAATTTAAATTTTCTGTTTAACCAACAGGGAAATTAGTCGTTCCTAGTTATATCAAGACAAAGTATGTAATCACATGTAAAGATCTGTTAAAATGAAATAATTGTGTATCTAGTAACGTGAAAATATGTCAAAATAAGATGTGAAACTTTTATGCTGCCATAGTAACCCAGTTTTAACTTAGACCTCTTGATGTTTTTTTGACCTGCAAATTACCAAATGAGTCTTTACTGCTTCACGTCTCAGCAGCTCCTAAAAAATCAAACATCGTATGAATAACTCATTGCCAGGTAGGGGAGTCATTTGGGGACACGAGCACAACGGTTTGGCTTACTTTCGTAACTTCAGAGCCGAGCCCGTGTGCCCATATGTTTGAGTAAGTGCCTGTCTTGTACAACAACCTACCGAGCCTTGTCAAGTGGGCCCTGGGATCCATGTTTGCAGTCACTTCAATTCTTAAGTCCTACCTTTAAATATTTGAAGAGCCCGACACGAATTAAGAACAAGGAGAAGAGAGGCATCACTGAGCACATGCAAGAATAGGAATGCATCCATAATGAATGCGCCTCAGTCCCCTCTCTTGATTTATTTCAAGGCGAATGAGCATAGCGAGCAAGAGAGAAATTAACTTGTTTTACACACTTAACATGTGACGGGAATGGCAATTGTTTGTTAATTTAGGACTACAAGGACTTGTATCTGATGATTATTTCAAGGAACTTGAAATTCTTCTTTCTTGAGAAGTTCGGAGCAGTCCAGGTGTGACGTTTAGTCCTTTATTTTAGAGATAAACTCCCTTCTTCTCTTCCTGGTTTGTGTATGTCAGCTTCAGTTTGTCATTTCTGACATTTTCCCAGAACATGTTTTTGAAAAGTGCCAGACAACATGCTGAATGCAGCTGTGGGTTACATGTGAGCAACAGTCAAGAAAGAATGGGAGCCATGTAGCGCGGCTGTGTCCTGTAGCTGTGCAGCATTATGGTCTGCTGAACCCGCTGTTGTTTGAGAAATTGCTCTCTGTCTTACGATGGATTTTTCTCTGTATGATGCTGCAGGAGGCTGAAAATGTTGTCTTGCTTTCAGACAGCACCGTGGCTGGGATATTTTGTGGTTCACATCATCAAGACAGACATGTACATGAACTAAAATACTTGAATTTCCTGTGTGTGAATGCTGCATCTTCTGCTGCTGCCGTTGTTGTTGCTCCTGGTGATTGATGTGAACAATAGTTTATTTTTATAAACTACAGGGCTGTGATAACTCTGATGTGTTTTCCACCTTTTCTTTCACTGAGAAATGTCAAAGGTCCTGTGATGACAACGTTTTACATCATTATTCTGACACTGTCCTCTGGTGACAGGTTAATTTTCTGCCAGCCACCTCCTCTGTCAACAAGAACCAACACGACAAAAAACAATACATACCCATAAAGAAAAATGATAGCCTCTCTGGGGGAAAAAAAAATAGATTCAACATCTTATCTTTATTTTGTATTTCATGACAGCTGATTTCTTTTTTTTCATCACCTCCTTTCTTTTATATGTGCTGTATTTATGCAGCTAGACTAACTGAGCTACATGCAATGGTAAATGTGCTAGCATAGTCAGTTAAAATGAATTTAACTATTAATTTACAAGTTGTACTGCCACCTAGAGGGGAGTGACAGAGGTGGGCCTGGGGCTGCAACTGACTATTTTCACTGTCAATTAATCTGCCGATTATTTTGTTGATTAATCGATGAGCTGTTTGGTCTATAAAATGTCAGAAAATTGTGAAAAATAGTAAACATTTTTGCAGCGCTTCCACCAGGAGTGACAGTTTTAACTAGAAACGGGGCATGCGACAGAAGTTCAGTTCAAAATGGCGCATTGCATCGTGCTGCATGACTTGTTGCGAGTTAGGACATTCTCATAGAGAACAAAGCATTTTGTCGCTGACGCTCGCTCGCGTCGCATGCATTCACAGGTCAGTGTGTTACAAACTTGTGCAGTGTGGCTGCTTGTACTTGGTTGCAATCAACTAAAAGAAACACACCACCAAACAAGAGAGTTTAAAGTGTTTTAAGATGGATGTTTTTGCAGGTGACAACATATTATTTCAAAGATGAGATATAATCAGGGAAATAGCTGCAGGCAGAGATCCAGCAGGTTTAAGATTCTGAGCCACACTTCACCAAAACACTGAATCCCTCTCTGTTCATTCTCTGGTGGGCAAAACAGACCAAAAAAAATCCCCTGCAAAAATAATAATAATAATTTTTCCTTTTTTGTTTGTTTTGTAATGGGAATTTGAAGCACACATAATCAGGAGAGGACGCCTATTTATTTGTAATAGCAGTTCAAACCTTCAGAGTCGTGTTTTATTTGCTTAGTGGACACTCTAATCTGTCATTTCAACACGGACAGCTTTACACATTCGGCGTTGGCGGATGGATTTGTTTTTTATGGCTGAATGTTTATTAGAGCAACTGAAGTAAATGACTTCTCTTGAGGAAACGGCAGTTTATTCCCCGCTCGCTACAATTACACAGCCCCGTATAGGGCACTTTTTTTTTGTTTACTACGGTTTTGAAATCATAATTTGCAACTTTACAGTGTTGTGTTCCGCCTTGTAAGAAAATCATGATTACTATTCAGACACAAAAGGAAGAGGGAGTGTGTGTTTGTAGACAATCCATGCAACTGTGCCAGGCTGAAAAAGGAGGGGAAAAAAGCATGTCAGAGCATTGATATGGTGCGAGTAAGGAAGAAGAAGCGAGACAAAGACAGACGTATGTAAACAAAGCAGGCAGAGAAAAGGCGAGGTGGAAGACTGCTGAGTGTTGGACTGTGGATTTGTCTCCTCAGCTGCTGGCTAAGTCTGTCATCTGTTCAACGGTTGAATCAACATCTGGTGAAACCCGCATAAACACCGCTCGCTGAGCCACCGACTGACGGCGAGGCAGTGAGAGAGAAGCTTATACACTCGACTGGGTGTCACAGTTGTAATACACCTACGGAGAAAAACACAGAGTGAGAAGCTGAAGTGATACAGCATTTTTCAGTTGCAGGTAGTGCATTAGAAAGCAGGTAATCACATTACTGTTTCACATCACATTTACTGATCTTATCAACAGGTCATGACTCATATTACATATACAGTAATGTAAATGATTCTGAAATATTATCCTGATTGAAGTTTTACTTATTTAGTTTGGCTTGGCTCCTGTTTGTGCATCACAACAATGAGAGCACAGAGGAAGAGGATGCATGCATAGACGAGAGACAGTGAGATGAGGAAGATATCAGGCCAGATAAAGGAAGAAGGCGCTTTTAACAGCCAGAAGGACACATTTAGTTTTACTTCTTGTCATCTGGCAAAGCTCAGCAGGCGTATTAAGCATTTACCGGGGTGTGGTAAGAGGATCATAATTACTTTGCAGGCAAAACCTTCTGCTGACCCCACACATGAGGATAACTGAGCAGATTTTAGGTCTGATACACCCCTCACAACAATGTTCTCAGGGTCCTATGTTCCTAGGATCCCTGTGTTTCCAAGTTCATATGTTCCTAAGCTGTCCTTTGTTCCTGAGTTCCCATATGTGCTCCCCCAGGGTCCTAACATCCTATCTTTCTAGGCCCCAATTGTCCTAGGGTCCTATGTTCCCAATGACCTATGTTCTCAAATGCTGATGTTCCTATAGTCTTATGTTCCAAAGGCCCTATGTTCCCATGGTCCTATGTTCCAAAGGCCCTGTGTTCCCTGGTTAACAATGTGCTTTCCCAGGGTCTTAAATTCCCTAGGAAAACCCAGAGTCCTATGTTCCCTGGTTCCCAATCTGCTCTCCCAGGGTCTTAAGTTCCCTGACCCCCTATGCTCCCAGAGTCCTATGTTCCTAAGGCCCTATGTTCTCAAGCTCTTATGTTCTCTGTTTCCCAATGTGCTCTGCCAGGGTTTTAAGTTCCCAAGGTCCTATTTCTCCCAAGCTCTTGTGCTCCCAGGTTCCTGTGTTCCCCAGTTCCCATATGTGTTCCCCCTAGACCTCTATGTTCATAGGCCCTATGTTCCCAAGCTCCTAAGTTCCCAGGGCCCTATCTTCCCAAATTCCAATATGTGCACTCCCATGGCCTTAAGGTCCTAAGGTCCCATGTCCCTTGGCTTCTGTTCCTGGGGCCCTATGTTCCCAGGGTCCTATGTCTCCCGATTCCCAATGTGCTCTCCCAGGGTCCCAAGGTCTTAAGCCCTATTTCTTCTAGGCCCCCATGTTCCCAGGTTCCTATGTCCCCAAGCTCCTAAATTCCCAAGGTACTATGTTCCCAAGGCCCTATGTTCCCCAATTCCCATATGTGGTCTCAAGGTCCCAATATCCCAGGGTCCTATGTTTCCCAGTTCCCAATGTGCCCTCCTGGGGTCTTAAGTTCCCAAGGTCCTATTTCTCCAAGGTCTGTATGTTCCAAGGTTCCTAAGTTCCCCAATTCCCATTTTTGGGAAACCCCAGCTCTATACAGTACAAAGTGGGTTCGGGGTTTGCTTAGAACTTAGGACCCTGAGAACATCAGGACACTCCAAACATGGCAGTCTCACTGAAATAAAAGGGGTAACCATTTTTTTCACACAGTGCTAAAATCTTAACCCTGCTGGTCTAATGTTGTACTGATCTAAAAGAGCTAAAAACATCAACAGTGGACAATGTTGAGTTATGCAGAATTTGCACTATTTGCAGTCTGACTGTACACAGACTTTCCATCCAGATCTATTGAATGTTCTGTTTCTTTTTTCCCCCAGATTCAGACAAATTGGTTGAAATTACCACATTACTTCTTTTGAAGTCCTCAAAAATTGGAAGTATAGTGCTCCGACCTAAATAGCTGAAAGTCAGATTTGGGGCGATAAAGGTTCACATTAGGACTAAACAGCTAAATGTGTTGTATTTTACTGATCCGATCTCAATTTTTCACCTAGAAAATAACAAGAGTCTCAGAGATCCATCCAGTTTGAGACAAAGAGACCAAGAGGTTGACCTCTATGGCACTATCAACATCACAAACTATATTAAAACATATTATATTAAAGCAATCTGTGGTTAGTATAATGAATTCTGTATATAATCTAACATCGAATCAGCCCATTTCAGAAGACAAAGAGACAATTATGTAGGTCAAGGATGTTCCCCCATTGGTCATCGCCTACGCTGAGACCCAGATTCTGTTCCCATGTTTCTCTAGTTTGATGGGGGAAAACTCAGCTGACAGAGTCCATGGAGTCAGAGATATATGACATACTCCCTCTCTGATTGGGGTAACGAGTGTGCCAGTTAATGTTTTTGGAGGACAGTCTGGAAAATTGGGAAAACTATTTCTGAATAAAATGAAACAAAAGAGGTAAGATGTTGGTGGTTGAAATTTAGTTGCTGATTTCCTGGTCTTCATATTTTAGGCTTGTTTTTCCAGTGTAAAACCTTTACTCGGTTGAAAAACCCTCTGCAGGACACTCGAAAGATGATTGAAACTCAGCAGCAACAGTTGCAAAACACAGCTTTGTGGAATCAGTGTCATGCAACAGCCAATCAAAATGCTGATTATGTGTCAGATTGATTTCAACTTGACAAAGCATATCACCAAAATCAACAAAATAGTAAAACAGAAGATGGTCTTTTGGATGTTTTCAGAATGAAATTATCCTCCTGGACTTTTTAGGACAGTTAGCAGGTGGATAAAGTCAGCGCTATACTGTACTTATAGTTATGCTTTAAAGCGATATTCCACCCCAGCATGATAATCCATCAATATATACTCACCCCTATGCCGATGTGATGATGGGTGAAGATCTTTTGTTCACAAAACAATCCTGGAGTTTCAGCAGAAAACAGGGTTGCAGCTAATAGCAGTGAACACACAACAAACCCAAAATGTCTCCATCCTGCTCGTGTGGTGTAATCCAAGTGTCCGAAAAGACGCCATTTGCACCATGTTTTTAGCCAAAATGTCAACTGTAGCCTCCCAGGTAGCATGTAAACATGGCGTTGATGTATCACGAGACTTCGTATATCTCTCAATGGATCCACGTGTGAAAATATCGCGAGATATACGAAGTCTCACAATACATCATTTACATTTTATCCCTGGTCTCCATTCACTGCCATTGTACTGGCTTTGGCTGCAACCCTGTTTTCTGCTGAAACTCCAGGATTGTTTTGTGAACTGAAGATCTTCACCCATCCTCACATCGGCATAGGGGC
>JAJHUR010090504.1:4531-18414 GCA_027495735.1 Lutjanus campechanus | reverse complement strand
CTTGGCTCCTGTTTGTGCATCACAACAATGAGAGCACAGAGGAAGAGGATGCATGCATAGACGAGAGACAGTGAGATGAGGAAGATATCAGGCCAGATAAAGGAAGAAGGCGCTTCTAACAGCCAGAAGGACACATTTAGTTTTACTTCTTGTCATCTGGCAAAGCTCAGCAGGCGTATTAAGCATTTACCGGGGTGTGGTAAGAGGATCATAATTACTTTGCAGGCAAAACCTTCTGCTGACCCCACACATGAGGATAACTGAGCAGATTTTAGGTCTGATACACCCCTCACAACAATGTTCTCAGGGTCCTATGTTCCTAGGATCCCTGTGTTTCCAAGTTCATATGTTCCTAAGCTGTCCTTTGTTCCTGAGTTCCCATATGTGCTCCCCCAGGGTCCTAACATCCTATCTTTCTAGGCCCCTATTTTCCTAGGGTCCTATGTTCCCAATGACCTATGTTCTCAAATGCTGATGTTCCCATGGTCCTATGTTCCAAAGGCCCTGTGTTCCCTGGTTAACAATGTGCTTTCCCAGGGTCTAAAGTTCCCTAGGAAAACCTATGTTCCCTGTGTTCCCTAAATCCTGTTTCCAAACTATTATATTCCCAGGGTCCTATGTTCCCTGGTTCCCAATCTGCTCTCCCAGGGTCTTAAGTTCCCTGAGCCCCTATGCTCCCAGACTCCTATGTTCCTAAGGCCCTATGTTCTCAAGCTCTTATGTTCTCTGTTCCCCAATGTGCTCTGCCAGGGTTTTAAGTTCCCAAGGTCCTATTTCTCCCAAGCTCTTGTGCTTGGTCCTATGTTTCCCAGTTCCCAATGTGCCCTCCTGGGGTCTTAAGTTCCCAAGGTCCTATTTCTCCAAGGTCTGTATGTTCCAAGGTTCCTAAAGTTCCCCAATTCCCATTTTTGGGAAACCCCAGCTCTATACAGTACAAAGTGGGTTCAGGGTTTGCTTAGAACTTAGGACCCTGAGAACATCAGTACACTCCAAACATGGCAGTCTCACTGAAATAAAAGGAGTAACCATTTTTTTCACACAGTGCTAAAATCTTAACCCTGCTGGTCTGCCGTCACACTTAATGTTGTGCTGATCTAAAAGGGCTAAAAAACATCAACAGTGGACAATGTTGAGTTGTGCAGACTTTCCATCCAGATCTATTGACTGTTCTGTTTCTCCCCCCCAGATTCAGACAAATTGGTTGAAATTACCACATTACTTCTTTTGAAGTCTTCAAAAATTGGAAGTATAGTGCTCCGACCTAAATAGCTGAAAGTCAGATTTGGGGCGATAAAGGTTCACATTAGGACTAAACAGCTAAATGTGTTGTATTTTACTGATCCGATCTCAATTTTTCACCCAGAAAATAACAAGAGTCTCAGAGATCCATCCAGTTTGAGACAAAGAGACCAAGAGGTTGACCTCTATGGCACTATCAACATCACAAACTACATTAAAGCAATCTGTGGTTAGTATAATGAATTCTGTATAAAATCTAACATCGAATCAGCCCATTTCAGAAGACAAAGAGACAATTATGAAGTAGGTCAAGGATGTTCCCCCATTGGTCATCGCCTACGCTGAGACCCAGATTCTGTTCCCATGTTTCTCTAGTTTGATGGGGGAAAACTCAGCTGACAGAGTCCATGGAGTCAGAGATATATGACATACTCCCTCTCTGATTGGGGTAACGAGTGTGCCAGTTAATGTTTTTGGAGGACAGTCTGGAAAATTGGGAAAACTATTTCTGAATAAAATGAAACAAAAGAGGTAAGATGTTGGTGGTTGAAATTTAGTTGCTGATTTCCTGGTCTTCATATTTTAGGCTTGTTTTTCCAGTGTAAAACCTTTACTCGGTTGAAAAACCCTCTGCAGGACACTCGAAAGATGATTGAAACTCAGCAGCAACAGTTGCAAAACACAGCTTTGTGGAATCAGTGTCATGCAACAGCCAATCAAAATGCTGATTATGTGTCAGATTGATTTCAACTTGACAAAGCATATCACCAAAATCAACAAAATAGTAAAACAGAAGATGGTCTTTTGGATGTTTTCAGAATGAAATTATCCTCCTGGACTGCACGTCAGGTTGGCAGTGCTATACTGTACTTATAGTTATGCTTTAAAGCGATATTCCATCCCAGCATGATAATCCATCAATATATACTCACCCCTATGCCGATGTGATGATGGGTGAAGATCTTCAGTTCACAAAACAATCCTGGAGTTTCAGCAGAAAACAGGGTTGCAGCTAATAGCAGTGAACACACAACAAACCCAAAATGTCTCCATCCTGCTCGTGTGGTGTAATCCAAGTGTCCGAAAAGACGCCATTTGCACCATGTTTTTAGCCGAAATGTCAACTGTAGCCTCCCAGGTAGCATGTAAACATGGCGTTGATGTATCACGAGACTTCGTATATCTCTCAATGGATCCACATGTGAAAATATCGCGAGATATACGAAGTCTCACAATACATCATTTACATTTTATCCCTGGTCTCCATTCACTGCCATTGTACTGGCTTTGGCTGCAACCCTGTTTTCTGCTGAAACTCCAGGATTGTTTTGTGAACTGAAGATCTTCACCCATCCTCACATCGGCATAGTGGTGAGTACATTCTGCGGTGGAATATCTCTTCAATAAAACTTTTGAGGAATTAGGGTTGTTATATAAAATAAAATCATATATCAAGCTGCAATTTAATACTGATGTCAGTATGAAGCAACAAAGAGCTTTTTATTAATTTGTTTCCCTTGAATCAAAAGGTGAATGCACTCACTGGAGGCTTTTTGGATCTAACTCTTTGAATAGTGTGAAATGATCCATTGGTCTCTCTTTTAAGTAGCCAGTAGGTTGTGTTTTTTCTTCCAGCAGATCAATAAGCATTAATGCACTGATACCTCTCCTCCTATTCTCTGGGATAGCCATTATGAAATAAAGTAGGCAGCCAATGCCAGGAGAAAAAGGACTTCTGAATTGATACTATCCAGCGAGAAAATGATACTCTATAAAACAAAGTAAACTGAGAAAATAATGAAAAAACTAGCCAGCTCATTTTAGTGAAATTAACTGTTATATTGTGCTTCATGAGACTTTGATTATTTTTGAACTGATTCATGCAGCTGTCACGTTGTATGTTTCATGCCATTTGCAACCTGTAACTAGTTGCACGAAAGTTTCACCATGTAAAACCATCCGTACACTTTTGGTCATAGCAACAGCAGTTTGGAATTAACTGGAAAAACAGCATTGTTAGCGTGAAAGCCAAAAAGAAAAGATCGGCTATCTTCAGAAACTAAACATCTGGAAATTCAAGAGAACAGATACCCCAGTGTCCTCAACAGTTTTTTGAAAGTAATGCTGCAGAAACACAACAGTCGTAGCAACATACCGCCAAAGATGGCGCCAAAGTTAAATAAAATCATTTCACAGATCACCCCTCTAAATGAGTGTGCCGACAGTGTTTCAGTCGGCGATCAGAGGCCATCCTCAATGCATCAAGCTGTCGTTCTATTTCTGGGCAGAGGGAGAGACGCGTCCTATATCAGCGCCTGTTCAGGCTCGCTTTATGGGAGACCTCCTCCTCTTGCAGTTCAAGTCAATTGTCAACATGATTTATGGAGATGTGAGCTATCTCTAGACTGGCTCCTCAATCTTCCCCTGACGAATTGGTACCATCGGCCCATGTAACCGTCGCTTGTTTTCTTCACTGGCCAATTTTCATCCACGCTAACAAATTAAACCTGCCATGTTTTTGAGGAAGCTATTTTTTCCTCCTTTCTCCTTTTCTGCACGTATGACCTGCTTGACAATTACCGGAAATGTGATTGACACCAAGGAATGAACTTCACAAAACAGTTTGGCACGTCTTTTCTTCTTCCTCCGAGGCTCAGATATGAGTAATATCCAGGTTTTTAATGGAGTTAGAGTGTCATAACATTTAATGGCTGGGAACTTGGTTTGGATGACACGTTCTGAGTCTCGCATCTCTCAAAGACACGCACCACTTATTGTCCCAATCATCTCATATAGCTCACCAACACCAATACAACTTGATTAATGTGACTGGCTTTTATGAGCGGGATAAAAGGCTCTGCATATTACAGAGGCAATTATAATACCCCAGGAAACTCTTCTAAAAACAATGGAAAGCTCATGCAATCAATGTAAGTGGTGGTAACTTTTTAAAGTTTGGCTATTTAAGTTTATAATTGACTCCTCTCCACCACCACTAAAAGGAAATGAGGGTCCAGTGAGCAATCAGCCGTGTCTTTATCCAGTAACTTTGTTGCCCTGCTCTGCCCTGACCTGCCTGCAGATTTAGGGAAATTAACTGCCGGTGGCAAGGTGGCTGAAAGGATGGAGGAAACTGAAAAGGCAGCGGGTTTTACCCACCGCATCCATCTAGAACCTGTGAAAGTAACGGCACTCAAAATATCGAGCCTGAATATCATCGACATGCTTAAAATGTCACTACAGCTAAAGTTTACAGTGCAGAACCACATGGACAACTTGAAGCATTCTTTAAGTGTTATCCTGGCAGAACTGTAAACAGTACATGCACTAAACATGCTTAATTTTCAATAATAAAAGCATTTTTTTTAACAGACAGTCACGCTAACGGCTCTGTGGTCTATACTTAAGCATATCAGTAATTTAAGCTAAATGCTAACGTCAGCATGGTGACACAATAACAACACTAACATGCAGATGTTAAGCAGGAATGATGTTTGCATGTTTACCATCTTAATTTAGTGTATTAGCATGCTAACATTTGCGAATTAGCAGTAAATTAGTTAACTAGCTTGAGTATTTTAGCATAAACCAAATTATTTGACAAATCTAGATTTTGACCTGATGATGGAGCTGAATACATGAATAGTTAAGGGCTAAGTGTGCTAACTAGCTAATGGCTAGTTCCCAGAGGGGGAAATTCAATCATGTCAATCCAGTCAATAGTTGTAGAGAAATTGAGAGGCTCACTGCAGAGCTAATTCACCATACTCACATGGCGGCCATTTTTCTCCAATGTCACGCTCAGGGTAGGAATAATAATGTTGTATTACTGTGTTCCAGGTTGTAAGCCATATAAAGATACAACATTGGACATATTTTTATCATTTCACTGCTTCCCAATCCATCAGCAACTGCAAAGACAACTGATAGTGAAAATCTGGAAGGGTACTGGTCCAAGCTAAAGTAACATTTGGCATCTTATTAGCTACCACAAGACAAGAGCAAGAGAAAGGAAATCCATAAGAATAGATATAAAAACACAAAATGCCAACGCAACTGAGGAGTTTCTATTCAAGAACACATCAGCAACTTGTATTGTTTCAATTATTAATTTACATATATCATGTTTCTAAGTTTTACAGAAGCTCAACTGTTCCAAACAAATATGCATGTAGGAGAGAAGATTGAGAATTTGGTGTTTGTGGTCACCAGATCAGAATATGATCGTGAAAACTGCCGACCCACATCGACAACTTTGTTAATTAAATGCATGATGTTATGTACTTCGCGTGTAACCTCAGCTCAACTGTTGCAAGCAGCGCTTACAATGTGATTTCATGCGAGGCTCATTTTTAAATTTTAGGTTGTAAAAAATACTTTAAAAAGGTTAAGCAATATTTTTGAATTCAGAGTTTAAGATGAAATCAACAAGCTAAATATTCACTTTCCCGCAAGTAGCATATTTTATGAGAAACGTCATTGATCTGCCAGAACAGAACCAGTGGCAGATCCTCGTGAGTCTGCAAACAAGATTTATTGAGAAAGGCGTGATTGGTGCGAGTGAGAAGTAATCCCACTGTTCATGAGCCTGACGTTAATACGAGCTTTATCCACCAGCAAATATTGTCAAATTGAACCAAACAAGATGCTGATTGTCAATTTGTTATTTTTCTCACTGACCACCAGCATAAACTGCAGGAATTTAATAAGCCGTGGAGCACTGAAAGAAAAGTAATCGGGCTAAAAACAGCAGCGATGGTGATTCATGGGAGCTGTGGATTTCAGGAGACAGGAAGAAAAGCTTGAGGCTTTTAAGACTCTTCATCACCCCCCCTCTCCTTCTTTCTTTCTTTCCACTTCCACACAACACAAAATAACATAAACGCACACGCAGGCATGC
Source organism: Lutjanus campechanus (assembly GCA_027495735.1). NCBI lineage: Eukaryota > Metazoa > Chordata > Actinopteri > Lutjaniformes > Lutjanidae > Lutjanus > Lutjanus campechanus. Next base: position 12,275 of record JAJHUR010090504.1, on the reverse strand, counting down.
ACGCAATCACACTCTGGAGTATCACCACATATAGTGCCAGCTGAGAGAGATGGATGGGGCGGCGGTGGTTTCTGATTTAGTCTGCACAATGAGGCTGAGTGATTTTCTCTGTGGAGCATGTCTTGCCTCTCTTAACCCTGCGAGGGGGGAACTCGTCCCCGCCAAACACCCCCCACCCCCCCCACCCCCCCCTCCATGCTGCTCAGGCGATTGCCTCCCTTTTCTGGTGTGATTGGGGTGATAACCGCTAATGGATGGAGCCTTGGGCACATTTAGGGAGGAGAAATGTTGGTGAATCATGGTTTAACTCTGTAATAAGCAGTAAATACTGGAAAACATGTCAGCCCAGGGCTCTATGGTTCGTATGGCAAGACATTTAACATTTAATCAGTGGCACAAAAAGCAACTGTCGATATCAACAATTGCTTCCTGACTAGTTAGAAGTCAAAGTCAGCATATCCATAATGTAACTGACCCTTTGTTAAGCCCCACCCTCCTTGGTTACTGTCGCTCCTCCTGTAAAGCTTTACATTCTCGCACTGCACAGATTACAGTGATAACGGTGGCAGATTTAACTTCAAAATTGGCAGATCTTGTTGTAACATGAGGTCTCTGGTTCTCCAGGGTAGCAAACAACAGCAGGCTTCTCATTTCTGCCTGACAACTGGGAATTGGTCGGCTAAAATGTTGACTCTCCCTAGCAGATTTGTAGTGAATATGACAGAAATAACTCATTTAACAGTGAAAACTGGCAGCAATCGTTGAAATATCTTTGATTTGAGGTCTTTGATTCCCCAAAGTAGTGAACAAAAGCAGGCTGGGATTTTGTCAGCTGAAATGGAAACTCTTGCTCGCAGATTTCATGAATGTAGCTAGCTAATGTGAGCTAATGCTAGTGCTTGAACGCCTTGAGTCAGCTGTGAAGAACATCTCCAGCTGAATAGTCGACAGAAATACACCCACTAAAGCAGGAAAAAGAAGTGCTTTATATAATTGCAGTGGACTGCGATCGCTCCAGGAGGAGAATCGGAATAAGAGCTAAGCTAACTCTGCAGATTGATTCTGCACCAGCCCAAATCCTTCACCTCAAACCTCCCACATGACAAATCCTCGATATGTTGTTTGTTTGTGTTATTTTGTGACTGTGGTGAATCCAAATTAACTTTATAAAACACCAAAGTCACACAGTAAGCGAACAGATCAAGGCAGCGGTTGACCAGCAACTCCTGTGTTCTGTGAGGTAAAATTACTGATTCTGTCAATGATTTTGTTTGTGTTTTTAAGTCAGTGTTTCCTAAAGCCAAAGATGATGTCCAAACTGGGGGCGTGCTGACTATTGACAAGTACTACATAAAACCCACATCAAATAATCTGAACTATCCCTTTAAAATCAGTTTCAACAAGTCAAAATGTAATTTCGACACGTGAAAATAGGAGTAACATGTCAAAATCGTTTCACAGATGTCTCCAATTAACATTTTGACATGTAGAAATATCATTTCCGCTGCGGAAAACTAAATCTCTACCAGACAGCCCTGCTGATTAAATGTTTAAAGGTCTCACTCAGGAAAGCAACATAAAAAAATACCACACAAGGACGAGATTCTCACGTTAGCAGGTGGTCATTGATTTTATCTCCTGTGCGTTACAGTATATGGATTTTTCTCGTCTCGTTCATAGATATCATGTTCCAGACCTTGGAGCAAGTTAGATAAAATGGCATTCTCCTCCTCATTCACATATTTCTGTATAAAACCCTTGAATGAGCAGGATAAACAGCAGCCCAGCAAAAGGAAACCTAAAGCTATACAATCATGAATTCATATACGCGAAGCACAAACACAAACAAATGTGTACAAACACTGGTGCGCCTGCACAGCGTGATCTGTGTGCAGGCGTCTTTTCGCTGCCTGGGGGTGGGCAACCCTCATTGTCATGTTGAACAAATGTGCCGTCAAAGCTGCACTTTAAAGATGGGATGTGTCGCAGGGGGCACGCGAGAGGAGCCCACTCGCCTGGAGGCAACACGGACGAACGGTCTGAAACAGAAGGAAGGGAGGAGGAAGTAAACACAACAGGCGGCGGTGACAATCCTTGACATTTCGCTACGAGCGCTCGTCTCAACGGCTGCTGAATGCGTCCTCTGTGCAGAGGAATGATAAATATCCTGACGGGTGAGCGGGGAGAGCTGCAGCCAGACCTCCAGAGAGAAGAGTTATTGGGTTTGCGGTGAGGAGCCGGAGACACACGGGGAGTCCATTAGACTTTTCATCCAAACAGAGCCAAATCAGATGATGGCTTTGTGCTCTGGGGCACGAGTCCACAGAACTCCTCAGTTCATAAAAAAAACACCCATCTGAGTATGAAGAGCCTTCTTTGAGGGGATCTTATGCCTCATTATGTCTGACTTTTATTTATGAAAAACAAATCCGGGAATTTACCAGTGTTTAAAAAGTGCCTGAAAATGCAAGAAACTACTCCTCCAAACTAAATAACACAATCATGTTATAATCCAGCACTCCTATTAGAAGGACAACATAATTAGTCTCTTATGGAAATATCTTAACTATGTAGAGGTGGCCTTTATCATGATTGAAAGGAAACATGATTTACTGTTGCTTCCATTCAGGGTACCCTCCATCCTGCAGGCAAAGAGTTTGGACAAAATCAAAGCAATTTTTTTCACCCTGTATTATTTGTACAAATTTGACTGGTGGATTGACTGAATATTCTGTTTATTTGCCCCAAAGTATTGTACCGACCTTCAGATCTGGCAGAGACCTCTGTCTCTTCAAACCAACCAAACTCCATAGGCGAAATCAATCATTTTACCTTGCAGAAAACAGGAGTTGCTGCTCTACCGCTGCCTCATTAGGTTATTTTGTTGGTGTTATTGTGTGACTTTGGTGCTTTAAAAGCAAAGTTCAGACTCACCAAAGTCACACAATAACACAAAAAACTGACTAATTGAGGCAACTGTAGTCAAGCAACTGCTGTGTTCTGCGAGGTGAAATTACAGATTTTACTAATGGAGTTTGGTTAAATTAAAGACAGCGATATTTGGCTTATATATAATGGCAATTTCCTTTTGGAAAATGCTGTCTCACAGCAAACTAAAGTGGTGAAAATCTTCTAGATAAAATGTAGCGTAGACCTTTTATTTAAAGTGGCTTAATTTGTCAGGTATGGAAAACTTGTGGAAGCTTTGTTGAGGCTTCCAGTCACCGTGACATCAGTTCAGACAGAAGCAGAGATTTCACACTGTGTTTCTGTCACCAATTTGTCTGCTAGACTGTTTGTGCGGTCTGTTTATTATCCCCCCCAAAAATCAAATGTACTCACCAGGAACTCCAGTCTGTCTTCTTTTCTTCTCTCACTTGGACATGAAGAAAACAGATTCATAAGCGTGAATTTTTTTTGCACAAGTTTAAATAATTCTGTATCTTTCCCAAGTGCCCACAGTAAAATCTCTTTGTCTGTTTGCCCTCTCGCACGATGTCACGCTATAGGACCTTTTCCACCAAATTAGCGCCGGTCCTTGAGCCGGTTCTGTTCAAGATTCTTTGAATCTTAGTGCGAGCTAGCAAAACATCCCATGTCTAAAACCATTTTGAGCAGAACTATTCTCCTCTTGCAGAATGGAGTCTGACATCCATCCATCCTTTAGCTTCTGGTGTCAAATCTGCAGTAGACGTCTCGGGTCTTGAGTGCTTTTTCATCCGTTAGTTAGTTAAAAAACGTACATTTTTACAGTTTGATTTGTAGATAATGTTAATAATTTACAGTTTGCTGTGTGTATGATGTGTATTAGTTAGTATTTTTGACTATTTTGTTACATGCATAACCGTTAGCTAGCTACAAGCTAACATTAGGTAGCAACGGCTCTTTTTACACTCTTTCGGAAGAACTTCCCAAAATCAAAGTGACCAATGTACGTGTCAGCTGTTATAAGCTGGGAGAGGGAGGGAGACGGACACTTTTTGCAGAAAGATGCTTCGTATCTCTTCTCTTTGCTCCAGTCAACGTAAAACCAGCCACTGTGATTGTCAGGGAACAACCGGGACAGCACGAGATTCAGTCACCTGACCGTAACAACGATGAATGAATCAGTTGATGAATCAGGCACGATCGTTAACTTTCCCTGACCTCTTGCTGCAGGGGACAGAACTTATGGAGACATTACATGTGAGTGCAAATCAATTTCAACTGATATTTCATTTAAAGATTGAGTATTTTTCAGTAAAAAAAAACAATAAGCCTTTAACTTTTTTCCCTCTCTTTCAGTCACCCAAGAAATATCATCAGCTTTCACAGAGTAGTTTTAGTGCAGAGATGCAACAGACTTAGATTAACTACCTGTAATATTGGACACAACTAAGGCAGCATTGTTCTTGTTTGTTTTCTGGCTTGCACATAAAACATAGTGACATCTGCTGCGGCACATTGCGCCTGCCTCCACTGTTGAACACCTGAGAGTACGGTTAGTCTGTCGGGGAGGCACAAATCTCAGCACCTGGCAGAGTACCTGTTGCTTAATTTGAGGGTCATTTTGTGAAATGAGACAACTGTATCGCCCGAAAAAAATGAGTAAAAACAATCTGTCAGTGGTTTGACACCATTTTTAAAACACAGCGACAGTTGAAATGAGTGACATTATCTTCGCTGTGGCATCAAGATTGCATTGTTTGATTCTCCCCAAACAAGAAAACAGATATCATCAGATAACATCTCGTCCTCCTGACTGAATGTTTCACCCATTTTAGGAGAAGTCTGAAGACCTCGCTGCAAGAATATTTTTTCTGCAGGTCTCCTGTTTATCTCGTCCTGTTTTCCTACTCACAGGCTCCTCTTTGCACCAAGTAACCATTTGTTACTTTGGTTTTAATGCATCTGCAGAGAACATCAAGACTGATAAAAGGAAAACAAAATATGATGAAAACTACATCACGAAACAAAATGGATGTAACAATATGTGACATAAGAAGAAAGATGAAAATAACGGAGCAAGATAAAAACAGATGATGATAAAGATGCTATAAAAGATGTAACAAGATGAAAATGACTTGAAAGATATTACGAATGAAGAATAACATCCCAGATGTAACATGACAAGAAATGATGAAAATGGCGTAACAAAATTAAAATGATGTAACAATACATAACAAGACAAAACATAAAAGACATAACAAAGCAAAAATGACATAAAAAAGACATAACAGGACGAAAATGATGTAAAAGAAAATGCACAAGATGTAACAAGACATAATACGATGAAATGTAACAATAAGTAACAAGACTAAAATGATGTAACAAGACACAAATGACATAACAAAACGTAATAAGACAAAAAGATGAAACAAGATGAAAATGATGTAACAAAACAAAAAAAACAATGTAACAATACATAACGACTAAAACGACGTAACAAGATGAAACAAGGCGAACGTGACGAGATGAAGGCAACATAAAAGACATAAGACAAGGAAAACAATGTAACAAAACATAAACAAAGTAACAAGAAGTAACAAAACAAAAACAACATAAACGACGTAACAAGACGAATCAGACTCAGCTGTGGAGAAAAGGTGAGGTCAGGTTATGTTTGTACAGAAACAGCAGGTAGATATGTCCTTTTACACTTTGAGTACATGTCAGAGTTTGTACTTTTTCACTTTTACTTGAGTAAAGAAGTTGAATCAGTGCCTCTGCTTTCACCAGACTCTTCCTTTACTTGTAGCTGAGTAAAGAAAAGGTGTATTTTTTTTCCTCCTCTCTCTGTTCTGTCTGTCTAACACGCTGCCTCTGAGGGTTTTCATGCTCCAGTAGGTGAACATGCACCTGATAGAGCTTCTTAAATGAGCAGATGGGTCAAACACTAACAGAAGCAGGAGCGGAGTCGACGCAGGACGCGGAGAGTGTGGCCAATTATTTTCTCTCCTCTGTTCCGTGTCCACGTCTTTTCTCCTTTTCTCTTTTTCACAAATGCACTGATGAGTCCCGTGTCAAAGTTAAAGGTACCCTTCTCTTGTTAGAGGCTTTCAAAAATAAAAAAGGGAGCGGACGAGGTGTGGGTGGACAGTTTTTTGTGTCTTCTTATCAGTTTTATCCACTCTGACATGTTTCCTGGCTATCCTGTAAAATGTTTTGGCATCGGAGGAGGAAACCAACCCGTGTTGGCCCCGGTAAGAACGTGTGAAAATCAATGATGTTTAGATAAGCTAGCTATCAATCCTGACATCTGCTCTGCCTCCTCTTCATCTCCTCCCTCCACGGAGAACAACAACAGGAAAAACAAGCCTCGCGAACGTTGGGTTTTTGTGTGCGGGCGTGCACACGTCGGATCGCGGCGAGTTCGAGCGCGGAGGGGAGCTGAATATCGGCGAGGTTGGTGGGCGAGGTTGCAGGCCGGGGAGCGCTCACTCTAAATTATGTTAATTTCACTCAAATCCTGAGCCTCACACCAGCAGAGGTGGAGAGAAGTGGAGGAGATCTGAGACGATTCCACTGTGAGGGACGAGGAGGGGAGACGGAGACGGACGGTTTCCAGTGGAACTGTCCACACAGATATTCATCAAAAGTCCTGAGTCCTGTTGTTGTTCTCCATTTATTTTATTCTTCTATATTTACTTACTTATTTGAGTTTTATATTCATTTTTTTTAGGATATTATTTATATTTAGATAACATTTTATTTTATATATTATTATTTATTTTAATTTATTTTATGACTGTTTAAATTACATATATAGCTTTTATTCATTCATTTTGTACTCAGTTTATTTTTTCATTTTTTTTCTTTTTATTATAACAATTTTTTATTTTATTTTTTAATTTTCAATTATTTTTTTTCTGTATAAATTTTTAGATTTATTTATTTTATTTTTATTTTTTATTTATATTTGTTGTATACAATAAAACAACAAAAATGCAATTCTATATATTCATAATTTTCTGTATTGTACTGTGTTCTGTATTTGGTATTTATTTATTCTTGTTTATTTTATCTAGCTCCTCCATAAATATTTATTAAGGAAAAGTATTTTTTAATTATTTTTAATTATTTTTTTAATCAAATTTTTCTCAACCTGTCTTCCTCTTATTACAGTTATTTATTTTATATTTATTTTATTTTATTTTTTTTTATTTTATTTTATTATTTAAATACAGGAGCACTGTATTAGATTTTTTTTATATTTAGTTTTGGATGAATTTTATTTAATTCTTTTATGCTTATTTAATTAAACTTTTTATTCTATAGCTTCTTGTTTTTTTTAATTTTTTTTTATTTAATTGTGTATTTGATCAAAGTCCTGGTATAGTTTTATCAATTTAAAATATTTTTTCTCTTTTAATCACATTTGTTCATTTTATATTCATTTTGTTGGGTTTTTTTTTTTTCATTTTCAAAATACAGGAGAATTATATTGACTGTAATTATTTTTCAATATATTTTATTCTTTCTTTCTTTCTTTATACTATTTTTAATCATACATCTTTTTGGTTTGGCTTCTACTTTTATACTTTATTATCATTATTACAGTTTGGTACATGTGGCCTCTGTCCATCTTAAATCACAGATGAGTCACGTCTGGTTGTAAAACACGGTACAGAGGGTCGGAGAACTTCTCGCAGCGTTCTGATCCTGAGCTTCCTTTTATCCGTCCGCTCTCCCTTCAGCCGTGCTCGACTTCAGACGTGCTGAGAGGGGATTGAGACCCAATATTCTCTGAGCCGCCCCCCCTCCT
>JAJHUR010090503.1:8774-37520 GCA_027495735.1 Lutjanus campechanus | reverse complement strand
TACAGAATGAGTAAAACCATAAGAGGAACGTCAGGGATGGTGGAGGTGAGCAAGAAAACTACGTCCAAGGTCAAAATAAAAAGAGGACGTGGTGCTGTAGAGTCTCGCTCTCAAGAGAACGACGTTCTCGTCTCTGTCTCTTTGTGGAACTTTTGTGCTTCTTTGTAGTTTTTGTGTCTTTCTGTTGTTGTTTTATGTCTTTTCTGTGCATGTTTTGTATCCCTTTGACATTTTTTGTATCTCTTTTTGGCCATTTCATGTCTCTTTGTAGTCATACGATGCTAACAGTCACTTTACACAGACGCTCTGGCCCCTGACACCTTGGCCCTGTGCCTAGAGGACACTTTCAATAATCTATCCATGACTCTGCACCTTAAGTTTTACTTCTAATACCAAGAACCAAGTGTGTGTGTACAAAGCTATAGAATCGAGGACCCAAATGCAGACACTGAGGCAGAACAGGTCGAAGAAAAAGGAACATCTCCAAATCAATTAACAGGATAACAGTCACAAGAAAGCAAGCAAACAAATTCAAACGGGCAGCAGGTCAAAACACAGGTATCACATATCAGCAACAAAAATCAGTGACAGAAGTGCAGCAACAGCAGCAGTGTTGCCAGATCAGATTGCAAGTTTCAGCCCATTCACAACTTAAAACTTGCTGAATTCAGAAGAAACAAACAGCCCAAATAACAACCTTGCCGCAAACTTGTATAAAACCTTAAATTCATACACGACAGAAAACACATCATGAGCAAACAAAGCTTCAAATAACCCAAGACACAATGTTAGACAATGGACCTCCGCCATCACAGCACAACCACAATAAAGCGATCAAACATTGAAGTGTAAGCCGCAATTAACCACCACAATAATGAACACACAAAGCCATGAAAAAGCAAGTTTTTAAATCAATTCACAATCAACTAAACCAATCACAGCGCAAATAGGCAACATAAAAATTCCCTTACTTTTACGTAGAATCAACGCCTTCTCTTGAAGTTGAAGGATGCTCATAAGTTGAAGAACTGTCACAGTCACTGCAGTCCAGGAGGTCAGCTGGCTCAAACATCAGGGATGAATCAAGTCTCTCCAAGCAGGTTTGAAAGTAGCAGACATCCATCCATTTCTGCTCACAACTTCTTTGTTTATAGTGTTTTTTTAAATGATATTTTCAAAACCTGCCAAATGTTGGCGACACTGGTAGGAGGTACAGACGGCTGGAATACAAACAAACATGACAAACTGGCAAAGAGAAAGTGTTGGTGAGCTGGTTCCACACACTGCAGGACTGATGATAAAATGAGAGACAGGTGGGGATGGTTTGAGGTGACCAGGATTGGGAGGGAAGGTCCGGGGACATCTGGTGGACAGGTGCAGAATAGCAGGTCTGGTAAGTTTCATGGTGGACCTGCACGGGTAAGTGAGAAGTGGCTGGAGGCACAGACAGAGGGGCAACAGAGCAAAATAAAGTTAACTAAACTACCACCTCATAGGTGCATGCCTCTGACAAACAGTCAAGTTACTGTTTACATCAATATCTGTCCAGACTCATATAATGTCTTGAAGACTCTGAAGGAATTTAATAAAAGGTATGAAGTGTATTTTTTTGGTAAAATGGAAGTTCTCACTATTCATGTGTGATTCCAGTGAATAATTTCCAGTGAGAAACATGCTGTCTTCACTTAGAGACTATTTTTAAAGAAGAGTACAGAGGACTGACAGAGAGGTGAAAATATTTGTGCATAATTTAGCATATGGAGTCTTAAGTTATGGCCATAAAATGTGTTTAGTGAGGTCACTGTGACCTTGACCTTCGACCTTTGACCACCAAAATTGAATCAAGTGGACATTTGAGGCAAGAAACAAAGGGATTAATACATGTGAAGGCAAGGCAACACATAGTACCTTTAACTAAATAATCAAAATACACATAGGCCACGGGAAATAAAGAAGCAGAGACACAAAATTCAGTTATTATGTTTATTTACAGTAACTTCTTCCTGCATCACCTACATATAGTTTAATGGCAGCATGTTTAATGTTTTCTTGTTTCATTTTATCATTTCAAAGTGTATAAATCTTATTCATTTACAATACATTACATAACATTAGGTTGTAGACCTAATTTACCTGTTGAGCTACAGAAGATGGCAGCTTGATTTTATCCAAAACAAGATAGAGCTCAACTTTATGCAGAACAAAGCAGGTTTTGTGCAGTTAGCACAGGGTTGTGCTGCTGTGTGGGTGGTTACAGGGTGTTTATTTGTGCTTTGACCATAAAACGCTGTGAAACAATCAGATAATAATGTTTTATTTTTCTGATTCACCGGCTTTCTCGTTACCACCTCTTCACATTTCAGTCTGTTTGACCACTGCTCTCTGCGCTCTCTTTCCTTCAAAGAAAAAGACACAAACCAAACAAAGCTTCTTGGTGTCGCTATACTGCACAAACCTGAGGCAGACGCAGACGTTGCAGCTGGATACACGAAATAAACCAAAGGAGGACACAGCTGGGAGAGTATCATCACTGTGTCCATGAACGCCACCTGGATATAGTGCCCACTTTCAGAGATATTTCAGCCTGAATCAGACGAGGCAGTGAGATGTCACCTTTTGTCATGATTGGGTGGTTTTTTTAATCAAAGACACTGACAAAGCATCTAAGTACGTGAAAAAAAAGGTACAGCAGAAACTTAAGACAGGCTGGAAAACCATGTTTAACCATATGTCTATACACATTACAGCTGAAAATAACTAACAAGTCTGCCAATTTTGCCAGGTTGTGTATTTTTGGGTCTTTTGGGACATTTTTGTTCCATTGACGACCAGAAAAACTGCAGTTTTTGATTCCACTTCGATTCTAGCATAAAGGTTTTTTTGTTTGTTTTGCTGTTTTATTTGACTTATTAATCCTCCAGTCCTGACTTCAAAATCGTAGTTTATTTTCTCTTCTTTCTTTCTTTTTTTTTTATTAACCAGATGACACCATTTTAAGGTGTCTGGTGTAGGTTTTGGTGACAGGGTTTGTTTCCACTTTTCTATTCTCCCATAGTATGAAACACTGGAGGTCAACTGGCAAAATGTTATGGGTGTATTTGTTATTTATTGTATTGGTGTTTTTTTTTCATAAAAAACAACAGTGGCATCATGTAAAGAAACTGGCATTTAAAGGGTTAAAATTCTAAAAAAAAAAATTGATGGCTAGTTTGTCATCATGATCAGGACTGAAGTCAAAAAGTGAAAAAGTAGAAAATAATGTATAAAATAATAAATATACATTATTTTGATACCTTTTAAAACCTCAGAGACATTTATGTCCTTGTTGTTAATATTAATATGCTTATTATGGTGCACACAAAGGTTAAAGAGATGAGTTGTGGACAGCGGTGGGGATGTTGAGCGGATGAAAATAAAATGTGGGGACCTGTACTGTACTGAGGTGGCAGCTTTCATCTTGTCTGGGAGCACTGGGGGCAATTATTAATTATTAATCTCTGTTCAGACCTCCACCGGCTTGAATATTCCCACTTCCTCCACAGTGGACATGGATGGAGTTAGAACCAGAAACAATGAACTCCCTTCAGTCCAAACAGTCTCATTTTGTTTGGTTTTGTGCTGAGAGTTGCGGAAATGTTCCCTGAGTTTGTCTCCCATCAGCGGGGACAGAGACAGCCACCTCGGTCCTGCATGACGATCAGGCTGTCAGAGCAGCTCAGTCAGGGCTTGGCTACCATCCCTAAAATACTGTGACCCTAATCTCTCCCCAAGACTTCTGCTAAGCCCTGTTTGTGCTAATGAACCTCACAGCGGCGAGGCATGAGGGAGAGGAAAAAAAAAGAGGTCATTAAAAAAAAGGGGAAGCATCTGTCTGGAATTAAAAGAAAGCCATCTGTCAGTACAAGATGAGACTACACCTGGCTGGTAATGAGTTCCAAATGTGCTAAAACCTCAGGCAGGGAAATATTAAATGTGAATGATGTTGAAAACGAACAAAGGGAGTTGGCAGATGAGGAAGATTGCTACTTTTAATGCCTCTTCTCGATCTTTCTTTCGGGCACTTAGTAATACTGCCCGTAAACAAGCCTGTGGCATTGCTTTAATGCATTCACGCCTTATCTTGTAGCCGCTGTGTTTGCCGCCGCTGCCTGAGATGACTCTCATTAGTGAGGTAGAGTCAAGGTGAACACAACCTTTCAGCCATGATGGTTGTACGGCACGACAGCAGACAGAGGAAACACGCGACCCGCTAACGAGCGCCGAGCGGCCTGAAACGGGACGCTGTGTCCAATTTCCCCCTGCGCCGCCTGTGACTCAGGTCTGCGGTGTCCTGCTGCTGCTGACACTTAATAAGGCCAGTTGATAGAGTCATAATCGCCTCCGCCGCCGGGGCTCACCTGTGGGGGCGAGCAGGTCTCACAGAGGCACCTGAGGCAGCCAGAGTAAATAAATCGAGTAATAAAGCTGCAGACAAGAATGGATTCTGCTGCAGATGGTACAGTGTGTGTGTTACAGTACCGTGTCTCCTCCCAAGGACAAACTTGGGAGTAGTTCTCTGACCATCCAACCGGCTCCTCAGACTGTCACTAAAGGGACAAGAGCCAGAGTTAAACTTCTTGTCTTGTCAGTGAGAAAATGGGGTTGTTGCAGCACAAACTGGCAGCAATTATTAGGAATCATTAAATGGACAGTTAACCCCCAAGTCATTTTTTTTTTCTCTTGGACTGTAGTGCTGTTTATCCATCTAGATTCTTTTTTGTGTAAGTTGCAGAGTTTTGGAGATATCAGCCCAGAGGAAGTGGGGAACACCAACAACCAGGAAAAGAGGGTTATGGTAAGCGCAAGTGTCGATTACATGCAAGTAGGTGGTAATGACCATTTTACATATTTTAATTTTATTTGAAATTTTCTTCAAATTTACCCCAAATTTCACTTTAAATATGTGATAATTAGCAAGTACTACTACTGCTTGCATGAAAACAACACTTGCGAATTGTCACATACTTACCAGGAAGTTTGTGTGGAAAAGGTGGGCAATTTGTAAGAGATTTACAACATGTTGCTTTGTAATTACCACCAACTACTGTACATAAAAATGGTACAGTACTTGTTAATTATCACATATTTAGCGATGAAATTTGTCAGGAAATTGAAGCGTTGCCCATATTCTTCTGATCTCAAACGAGCAAGAACCTGTCGAGTCCAGTAACTGCAGAACATGTACATGATAAGCATACTACATTTATCTGTACATTTAAAATAATGTAGGAAATAATGCACAGTGGGAATTATGCTTGATAAGCATTTGTAAAGATGATATCACGCCGCATATTGCCTCAAATATATGGAAATATTAATGTAAATATGGAAATGCAGTATACACACACTGAGTTTAATTCTGCAGATAATCTGATCGAGTTGCTGCTTCAGTGAAGAAGAGAACACATCTGCCTGATTGCATTAATTCACAAGTTTTCATAGATGCTGATGAAGCGAGAAGTATTCACACAAAAAAACAAACATCAAGAATTTCACCTCAGGATATCAAATATGTGCAAACAAACATCAGCCGGTACCTGCTCTCTCTTCCAGCCGGCACAACTGCACTGTATAAACCACACAGCAATTAAACACACTGTGAATTAATTAAACTGTGCCAAGTTTGCATTTCCAATTATAGCTCTGCCCCCAAACACGGAGACACACCCCACATACATAAAAGGGCAGAGGGTAAATTAAATTACGGCGGAGCAGCTGCGCTGAGATTGAAATTCAGAGAGGGAGGTTTGGTTTGATAATAAAAACACGGATCCTGTATGTCAATAAAAAAAAAACTAGTGAGCTGCTTCCTGCTTCGGGGAAGATTGAGGTGAACGGAGGTGTAAAAAAAAAAGAAAAAAAAAAAGATGCCAATTACCTGGAGAGCAGATACAAATACTGCCAGCCGCGAGTGTGTGAAATTGTGTAGGAGTACGACTGAATACAAGAATGTGATATGACTAAAGTAACAGCGAATCTGCGCTGATTCATGCATTCAATTCCCCGGAGAGAGTCTTACTATTTTACTGGCACCAGGAAAGAACTGGATTTGTTTTGTTTGGAAACAGGCCAGAGCACGATTTGTCATTTAAGAGGTGAGAGAATTTTGAGTTACAGCATTTAAACTATTCCTGCTGTAATTAGAGAATGCTGATGTTCTACACGAACTCTTTGCCACTTTTAATAAGATTTATTGACTCTTAAAGGTCCAGTGTGTGAGATTTATGGGGTTTTATTGGCAGAATATGACAGAAATGGAATATAATATTGCTAAGTATGTTTTCATCAGTGTATAATCACCTGAAAATAAGAATTCTTGTGTTTTAGTTTCATTAGAATTAATATCTACAATGTGTGCAGATACAGTGTTTCTACAGACACCAGACCTGATGCATGAATCATTTGTACGTTTGTGGCATGCATCAGTACTTTAATACTTCCTGCTCTGATCAAAATTTGCCCCAGACCACAAGTGAGCCAGTACGCACAGAAGCCCACTCACGTTTTGTCCTGTGAAATATTAATAACAATGAAGAAAAAGAAATGTGCTTTATAAAAACACAGAGGAAAAATGTTATACAACTATTCATTCTTTTAATAATTTTAAATGTTTACACTTAAAAATGATTAGTTACCAAGACAGATACTTCAAAACCTGTGCGGAGCTTCAACTTAAATCACAGACAACTTGATTTGCATTTTCATTACCACTTTTATCGCGCTGAGCTGCGCTGGAGATGGATTTACTCTGAAGTGGGGCCAAAGTGAGCCCGACCTGTCCCCAAGCAGGCTGTGGTGACGTCTCGCCCACAGTGGCCAACCTGTGACGACTCACCTTTCTCCCCCTCGACCAACCAAGTGTTGTGATACGAGTTCATGTGTGTGCAGGGGTGCAGAAAGACGTTTATGTTCAGCTCTCAGTACTTCTATAGCTTCTAGCTGAATCTCTGTGCTTTGAAATTTGGTTTCTCTCCTGTGTTGCTGTTTGTACTGTTTCAGTTTTGCTTTCAAAACTGCTGGTGTCGGAGTCGTGTTACAGTAAGTTACTGCTGATGAAACCCCTGAATGAAAACATATCAAAGTTTGTGCTGCTTCATGATAAAAGCGTTTACATAACGAAACAACAGGGGACTTTTATTGTGAAGAATTTAAGGAAGCCGCGTGTTTATCCCACATATGTATATGAACGGTTTATCCACTGCTTTACAGCTGCTCGACTCAAGCCTCCTCAAGTTCATCTTCACACCTTCAAGCAGGTAGCCCTGTTGTAATGGAAATGCAAACCCCTGCCATGCTGGGCTGACGGGACGAGTCAAACCGAGTCAAGCCAGGCCAGCTCATGCGTATGGAAAAGGGCCAGAAATTATCTCCAGTTTTTACTTTCATGTTGGCATGCACTGAGAGTGGTTAATTGATCGTTACTGCTGGAGTCAAAAGAGAATTAAAGCTGTGCGTCATCTGTGTAAAAATGGAAAATAATGTTATGTTTGCTTACAATGTGCCTAAGTGGTAACATGTCAGTGGAGAGAAGCAGGGGGTCAACAACTGACCCTTGAGGTACTCCATAAAACAGAGATTCTGTGGAAGAGCTGCAATCATCAATAACAACTCAACACTGTAAGTTCTATATTGTAGATATGAATAAACCTGGTTTAACACGGTGGATCTTTTGCTTTTCAATCAAGAAACAACGTGTCAAAGTTTTGGACCTGACCAAGAACGAAACCAGAAAAGATGGACCCTGGCCAGAAGTACACTACAGTATGTGGACGGGGATGTCCACATACATTTGGCCTTATAGTATGGATATGCAATGCAATTAAATATTATTAAGGAATATTAATATTTTCAGTTTTCACTTCCACAGAAGTCACTCTGATATTAGGTAAGGACTTGCCTAATTGATTTAAATGCATGATGCTTTAGTTTTGTTGTGTTTCTAAACTGAAACTAGTGAATAAATATTATAAATGAGGGCAGGAGGTTGTAAGAAAACCCAATTTTCCCTTTAAGTAACTGAAGTTCAAGAGGTTCAGATGAACATAAAGCTTTTATTGTCTTTGTGAATCATAAAAATCCAACAGAACATCCATTAAAGCAGTAAACATCCATATAAATGATTGAATCACAGGCTGGCCAAATTATTGTAAACAAACACCAGAGACATGAAGGAAAGATGAGAAAGTAAAGCGATTCTCAAAAATACACAGAGGCAACCCATGGAACAAAAGAAAAAAGAACAGAAATCAAATACAAGAAAAGAGAAACAAGGATTATGAAGTGTTTTGGTGTGTGGGGGACACTGATTGTCAGTTACATGAAATGGTTTACATGCAGATGTTGTCAGGCAAGCTGCTTTTTCAAAAGACGCAAAAAAACCCAGCAGAGTCAACAAGTTTAGGGCAAGAAAATGAGCCCATAAGAAAGGCACATTTCACAACTCCAAACAAGAGTCATCAGAATTACATTTAACTTATTCAGTACCTAAGCGTTCACTCACACGGACGCACAAACACACACAGTCATAGCTTTGTCCCCACATTGAATTGTAAATATCTATCCAAGGTTAAAAGTGTTTGTACCTGTCATTCAAATGTGCCACAACGAGAAGAAGACCTGTAGCGTCAGAATATAGGAGAACAAAAACCAAACAGCACACACATGAGGATGTAAACATGTAAATGAGATATAATAACAACAATGCTTGATGGGTCTCTGCATGCAGGGACTGTGACACACTTCCACCTGAATCACACAAAAGCTGACAGACAGAAGCTCTACTCATGCAGCACTGATACGACCTGCAACTGAAATCACGGATGATCTCAAACGAGCGAGAACCTGTCGAGTCCAGATTTGGTCCAAGCTGAACACTGAACGCCCTTTTCCACCAAACTAGCTCTGGTTCTTGAACCGGTTCTGTTCAAGATTCTTGGGAGTCTTGGCGTTTCACCAGCTGGGAAACAACTTTTGGGGTTTCAATGCAAATTATTTTTGGTGGAAATGCTCCGCATGATTCAAAAGTAGGTTCACAAGCCAGAACGGCGCCAGTTGTTACCACTGGTCGGTTAGGTTTAAGCAATAAAACTACTTGGGTAGGTTTAGAAAAAGATCACGGTTGGGTTTGGTTTGAAATAAGCACTTTACGTACGTCACATTAAAAAAGTGACACCACTAACAAGCGCTGCGAAGGAAGTCACATCGATCACTAAGCATAACTTACTCGAAACTTAAAATAACTGTTTGGTTCAAACAGGACTCGAACCCCGGTTTCCAAAAAGAAAGTCCACCCCACCAACTGCAGACTTTCTCGCGCCGTATACTTCTCCTGTCATATTTACTACGCCCACTAGAGGTCGCCACCTAACAACAAATGGACATATCAGTCGGAATAAGCAGCTTGCACATCCTACCACAGGATGGCATTTCACACCTCAATAAGTGAACCAAAGTTCACGTTTTTGTTCGATTCTATGCATTTGATCTGGTTAGTTTTGACATCACATTGCAATTATGTAAGCATGCGAAAGAACCAAAGATGACGTACTTCTTGGCGTCATCAACTACGTGAGCTGCGTCCCCATACACTTGCAATTTACTGGTTTGTAGACGGGTGTGTGACTGATATTGGCGTGTTGTCAGTTTTTGTGAGTCTTTTCCAACTGGCTCTTTATTAAGTCGACGGCCCAAATGCCAGTTAAACATTTGGTTTCCTCCTCTCTCCATGTGCTACCACGGCTCATTTTGTCTTGTTGTTGTTCTGACGACAGCCTGCCAGAACTTTCTGCGACTGATCCCAAAGTCTCGACCATCCAGAAACATGTTTGTACCCTAGAAACAAACGGAACCATGGTTCAGTTTGATCTAAACCGAGAGCACCGAGGTTTCTCACCTTCATATCTATCTGAAAAGTCTGAAAGTCCAGACCAAACGAGGTAGTGACGAAAGGGCCCTCGGAGGCTTTTTTTTCTCTCTCTGCAGTTTGGTGACGACAGATCGTGTAGTGACAATAAAAACCGACAACACCACGAAGCAGAGGGACCTACTCAACCTTCAGCAGCGCTACAGCAACACTACAATGCATGAGTAGGAATCTCACAGTTGCAGTGCCTTAAAAACACTTGAGTCACAGCACATTACCTTTCAATTTAAACTGCATTACAGCAGTTGATGAAAAAGCTGCACAGCCTCTCCACAACCCACTGAACTACTGTACACCCTGATACTTCGTTTGCATTTTAATTGACCTCAGCTGTTGTGCCATTTAAATACAAATGTGTGAGAACTAGTTGTGTTGCAGTGTACACACTGTATCTGTCCCTGTTATCACAGTCAGTGTACCCCAACGCTCTCATCTGTGGTAACGGCATCAGTTTAGCCATTTAAGGGACATACTCGATCATATTTGACCTGAGGAAAGATGGAGCTTGAACTACAAGCCTGATTACTTCATAATCTCATGAAAAGAAAGCTTGTTTTCTCATGATAACAGGCTAATTATTTCATTATCTCAAGAAAACAAAGCTCTGATCACGTGATAACAGATTAGTTATTTCGTTAACTTGAGAAAACAAAACTCTGATCTCAAGATAACGATATAATTTATCACAAGAAACTGCCATAAATTAAGAACCAGACATTTTTTATGATGTTTTCTCTTTACCTAAAGAAAACAGTCATTTTCTTGTGATAAATTATCTTCTTATCTTGAGAAATCTGCCTTTTGTTTTCTTGAGCCGTTATAATGAACTTGTGATTTCGAGATAACATAAAAACAATAACTGCAAACATGGCCGTTCTCGGCCTCCGTAGTTTTCAGAAGATACATATACAGCAGAAGTGTTTGTGCTATGGATATGCTGCTGAATACAACAGTCAAACAGGCTCAGAAATGAAGTGTCACTTAACCATAAAACACTCTTAAGACAAGGAGAACATTTTTCGTTATCTCACAACCAAAATTCCACATGATATGAACAAAGTTTGTAAGAAAAAGTTGCGAACGTGGAGGTGAAAAAGCAGAGCGCTCTTTCTTCCACTGAGTCAGTTATTTTCTATATCCAGACACTTTTCTGTTATTGCACTTATATCAGTTTAAATCTACATCCAAACACACTTTAAAGTAGGGTGTTCTGATACCGGTATCGAAAACGCCTCCGATACAGACCCTCTGAAGGTTCTGCATCGGGTATCAGCGAGTATGCAAGTCTATGCACTGATCCGATATCACATCATTTCTAAGCCAATCATATCACATCATACAGGACTAGTAGTATACAGCTGTTTAAAATAATAATAATGAAACATTTTTTTTAAATGCACTGGTGCCAGATTGGCCAATATGCAAAGTTCAGGTATGGGAAAGGTAACAAGATTTTTGGAACATCCCTGCTTTAAAGTGTGTTTCTAGTCAGTTGAACTCTTATTAGGTTTGTTTGACCCACATGAGTTAACTGGTAGCATAAAGCAGAAGTACTGTTGCTATGGTTACTTGCTGTTTGATGAGTTTAGTAGCTGTAGCTCTGCCTGAAATCGCTATTTGCTACATAACACACACACGCTACAGTTTACCCTGCAGTGAACAGTTTTCCACACAGATTTTCACCATCATGGTTCTTTGGCATCATCAATTGTAGCAAACAGTGCGTCATATTGGACACAGCAGTTGATTAAACTGTTGAATGGAACTATGTTTAAGCTTTCTGCCAATCAGAAATGAGCGTTTTCTGTGGCCATAGTAGAATCACTCAGTACTTTCATCACTCTGGATCAGGGGTTTTCAAAGTCTGAGACTGTGGGCCTCGCCTCGGACAAATAAAAGGTGGGAAAAAAGTGAAAATTCCCAAATATTATACCTCTGAACACTCTCTTTAACCAAATCACACACAATTAGGCTGTACTCTGTGATCTCCTTTTGAAATATTTTCTTTCCCATTCACTGAGCTTCCCCTGGGGAAGCCCACCTCCCATTCTGAAAACCTCTGCTCTAGCAAATCCACAGACCCACACAAGGAAATGTTTTCAGAGGAACTACTTTCTACCAAAGAAATAGTCCCCAAGATGCCAACCAGTCTGCAGTGAGATCTGTGGATTATCTCCAGGGACGTGGACATAGGGATAGTTTGGTTTGATTATTTGATGTGGGGTTGTATGAGGTACTTATCAATAGTCAGTGTGTTACCAACAATAAATGCTGGTTGGTACTCCCCCAGTTGGGAGAAGCAAAGAGGACCACCATAGTTTAAGTGTACCCTATATTTAGAATATTTTCACAGCTTTATTTGGCTGTCAGACAGACTCTTCTGATGTGAAACCACTTGGCGTCACTTTGCTTGGCGTCCATGCTGCTACTCCTCCCTGCTTCTCCAAACTAGGGACGTACCAACCAGCATCTACTGTGGGTAATACACTGTCTATCTACCTCATACAACCCCACATCAAGCGTCACAGACAAATTCCATTTCCCATTAGTGTTTTTTTTGTACTTGGGGTGAACTAACCCTTTAAGAAGTAGTCCACAGATAATTTTGACTCATGACAATCAGAAAGACAAAATGAGACGGATGTCAGGATAATAATGCAGGCACAACTCACAAAGAAAGCTGCAGAGTGTCAGTGACATCAGCATTACTAAGCTGCAGTACAGTGGGTAGTGTAGTCACACAATTGGCTCACTCCCCCTCACTTTTTGGCCACTGATGTCTTCCCCACATCCAGAGCTGAAGCACTGTACATCACTATTATCCTGTCAGGTGCTGGGCTGTGTGATAGATACAGTATGAGGCTGACAGAGTCATGAATGGGTGCTGAGCAGTAAAGGATGGGAGACATGCCCTGTGTGTGAACTAAAGGCAGCGAGTGCCTGGTGATAAACAGAGATGGAACTCTTCCTGCAGGCCTATCTGTCAGCAGATCTGTCACGGACGGAGCTTCATTGTTCACGAGGGGGGGGGGCGAGGAGATCGGAGCTGAGGAATGGATACATGTCAGCCATGAAAAGACTGATCATCCCTGATTCGTTCCTGTTGGTTTCTGTTCCAGTTTAATTATTGAGCTGTGTAGACGCCAAGCAGTTTAGCAACAGAGCGCAAGTCTGGATGCGACAGGCTCTTTTTCTCATCACTACTCGGCTCTTTCCGGTGCTTTTAATATTTTTTTTTATTGGAACTTGCTGACCAAAAGATCCAGGGGATCCCTCAGCATCTGGACACGCCTACTTCTCCACAGTCGTACTAAAATAAAGAACTACAAGATGGACGACCCGCAGTACTCTTAAAACGCCGATCTGCTTCAAACAAAGTGGTTTTAGGATCGTTGAATAGTGTCTGACCAGAGGTATGGACTCAAGTCACATGGCGGATGGTTTGTTGCAAACATATTTCACAGAAAAACTCTTGTTTTATGTGACAAAAGGGTTAAAAAAACTACAGAGACAACAATTTAAAAGATAATGTGTGGAGAAAAAAGTAAATCAGCTTTCTAGGACAATGGTGTGGACATCAAGCTTCACCCGTCTATGAAAAACGTCTTTGTTAACCTTACAACCAGGTGACCTCCCCCCTGTCGGAGTATGAATGAACACTGCGCACAGCTTGAACTGTTTACAAATCACATAATACATTTTACCTAAAGAGAGCTGCTGCTCCGGGTCAGTCGGCTCTCTGAATTCAATCAATCAGTCCTTCTTCAAACTTGGTGTCATCCTGAAAGACGTCCTGAAGGAGCCGTGTTACGGTTTCAGCTCCAGAATCAAGCGGTGACACTCACCAAGTTCCCCTTTCTTTCTCTATGTTGGCTGTACCAGATATGCCATATTTTTCCCTCTTTACATTAAGTAGAAGGAGCTGCTGGTCACGTTCACTTGATGTTGATTATGTCTATTCGCGTTGGTGTTAGTGTGTAAAGGCCTTTAGACTCAACAAAATAAAAAAAGATGTTTACCTCAACTTGAACTTGAAAAACTCAATACCCTCCTCCATGCCCAAAGATGGAAAAGTTTGTTATTTAAATGTGGATCCATGAATGAATTCATTTCTAAAATAAACTAATATTAACAATCTTCATTTTCAGCAAGTCGACACTTAATTCCCCAGATCCACTTTGTTTGAACCAATCCACCATCATCCGATCAAGTTTCAGAAGAGAACCATGAATGAACTCCAGTTGTAAAAAAAAAAAAACAAAAAAAAAAAATTAGACCACAGAAAATTTTGTTCACGTACGAAAACTGCTAAGTGGTCAACAAAAAATGAAACGCAATCTGTAGGACAAACGGTTCGAAAATTACAGGTGGAGACGCCAACAACTTCAAACTTATAACGGTAATATTAACATGCTCTTTAACATTAGCTCCACAGCGAAGTCATTTTGTTTAGGACTTGAAACTCAGTTTGAAGTTTAAGACCTGGGGCTTAATCTCGAACTTGCAAAATGACTTGGTCCCACCTCTGCATCAGATACCCCCCCTGCTCCGACCCTTTCCACCATCAGAATTACTGTAACTTTGCCAAAACCAACAACAAGCAGGACAACTTTATACAGTTTGAACGACACTTTGGATGAAAAAGTTTGTTCGGACTCTTAAAAGTTGTGTAAGTGCAAATCCTCGTGAAAACCTCAGACTATAAAGGTGTTTGTTGACAAAACATCTGTTTAATAAATGAACCTTTTTCAATTCCCTTTCATTGTTGTCATGCACTGTTCCAGCTGTTGTGATGGAACAAAAACACTTGACATTTGGTCCCTTTTAACAAATTTGATAAATTAGTCTTAATTACATTTAATATATGCAACAAAAGTCCCATAAAAAGGCACACTGTCCAACCAGCAGCAAGTAAGGCCTCGTGTATCGGAACAAAGAGACTGGCCAAACAGATAGAGATTTTTGTTTTAGACAGTTATTTTTTTTTTTTTTTTAGCAAGAACAGTGAGTTCTCATTTCTTGGTGTCAGTCAGGATGATGTTGGCTGTGACAAACATGAGGCAGGAGATGGCCCACAACAAAACAAACCACACCCAAATAGCGTGGCGGAAGGGAGACTGGTGCTTGTTGATGGCATCCCTGCCCACCACGGGCTCCAGATGGCGTCTAGCGTAATACACAAGACAGGCTGGGATAATGTACTGGATCCCTGTGCCGGCGTAGGCTCCTGTAATGCCCACCAGGGACTCCAAGTTGTGGGTGCAGAAGGCCACCACGATCGGGGGCACCAGGGTGATGAGTGGGAACACGACACGGTCCACCACCCACGGGTACGTGCCTCCGTCCCGGTGGAAGAGGGTCTTCCAGTTGTTGCGGAGAGTGACGGCGATGATGGGAAAGTTGGTGCTGATGGTGAAAACCGGGAACAGGCCGAGGAAGTAGCGCAGGAACGGAATATCTAACACGTTGCAGTTGTCCGTGAAGTTCAGGGTGTACATGTCGTGCAGCCGCGAGCTCTCAAAGCAGAAGATGGCGGTGAACGAGAGGAGGACGTAGAAGCCCAGGATCAGGACGTAGTCTGCCAACACCAGGACGCCGACGCGTTTCTTTTCGGAGATGGGGGTCACCAGGGAGGGTAGGGAGTGCTGACACATGAAGGAGTAGACGCACACCCCGAACAGGTTGGGCACTCCAGAGATGGAGGCAACTGGCGGGTTGCCCTCACCGGTGCCTTTACCAATGCGGATAAGAGCCAGGATGATCATCATGGTGAACGCTGTGGAAAGACAACAGAGGAGATGGAGTTCAGAACAAACTGTGATAATAATTTACCCACAAAGATGACTACAGAACAAACTTACAGGTCGGGACGATCCACTTATCTCCTGATTCGATACTATCACATTGCTTGAGTACCAATTCGATACGTAGTGCAATTCTTAAGTAATGCGATTTGATATTAAGTTTTATTGCAAATTTTGAGTTTTATTCCAGCAGCATCATTGCTACACTGCATATAAAAGCAGTAAATAAACTACTCTGCGTGGGTTGGTTGGTTCCCTGTAGGTGGTTTTATTTGCAAATCTTATGGCTCTTTTTTGAAGGACAATAAAAAAAACAAAGCCTGTTACTGAAAACAAAAATTACTGAGGATGACAAGTACCAGTAATCAAAATAAACAATGTACTATGGCAACAGACCATATCCTTGTCATCCACAACCTTGTAGTACAAATATTAAACAAATTTACAGAAGGATCAGCAAAAGAAAATGCAAAGTAATGTGCAATATGACCAGTTGGTGGCGCTATTTTTTGACTAAGGTGTCTTTAAACCATAGCAGAGGAAGAGGGCGCAACAAGATCAATAAAAGAGCACAAAAATGACGTGGAAATAGTGATGGAAATATGAGATTTCTGTTTTATCCAGCTGTAAAATACAGGTGAATGGAAGCAATTCAAATGACTGTGATCAGGCGATTATGTAATAACTGTGACAGGCCTAATTTTAATTACGGCTGCGATTAGCGATTATTTTCATTGTGGATTATTCTGTTGATTATTTTCTCGATTAATCGATTAGTTGTGTGGCCTATTAAATGTCAGAAAATGGTGAAAACTGTCGATCAGTAGGGATGTAATGTTACCAAAAACTCGAGGTACAATAATATTACAATAATACGGTATTAATTGCAATACTAAAAACAAAGAAAAATGATAACTTGAAGAAATGTCCATTATTAAATAATAATTCTAAAGTGCATTTGGCTAAAATTTGTTTTTCCTTTTAACTTAAAGTGCTTCTGCTTTCCTCCTTTAATAAAATAAGTTAAAAGTAGCAGCCTGACCTAAGCATGTGCAAAAAATTGGCAATGTATGTTTGAATTAAGTACAACTGCAAAACCAAAACAATGTATCATAGTAGATATCGTTACAGTCTGGTACAGTGTTTTTATTGCGATATCCCCATATTCCATATATTGTTACACACTGTTTCATCAATGTTTCCCAAATCAAATGTTTTGCATTTTCCACAACCCAAAGATATTCAGTTTACTGTCATAAAGGAGTAAAGAAACCAGAAAATATTCACATTTAAGGAGGTGAAATCAGAGAATTCTGACTTTTTTTCCCCTTTAAACATCACTCAAACCAATTAATCGATTATCAAAATAGTTGGCAATTAATTTAACAATAAAGCTCTAATTTTAATGCATAAATGTTACATATTATACCTTTAAAAGGAGAGGGTTTTATACCACATGTGAATTGAGTTCATTCTCCCAGTGTGGAGCTGCCTTCCAGCTGTTTGTCCCAGAAACATCAGGCGTAAAAAACCAACTTGGGAGCATTTCATGGCTCGACATAAAGTCACTGGGACCAGGTGAAGATAGAGAAGTCTCCCCGTGTGTCTCCACCTCCTGCTGTTCACATCCAATCTCCAATTGATTTCCGGAGGTGCCTCTCTGGCAACTAGCATGAGCGTGTCTAAAGGAGACCTCCGAGCCTGGCGTGCGGTCCTGTTACGGGCTGACAGTCGTGTGGCCCCGGTAAGCCATCTCACCTCCGCACACACACTCAATCAGCCCATGACACCAGGAGTTAGTCATAGCCTGGTGATGGCCAGCAGCCAGCTCCTCAACTTTCATCATCAAGCTGTCCTTTAAACACAGAGTGACATTTACGAAGCACCAGTTGGACCATAATTTGCCACACATATGCAGAAAATGGTTCTATATCATACGCTTCCATTCACTCTGTGAGACTGAGTGAAATGCATAAAGGAAAGAGAGATCCCTGCTGGCTTTGATGGAAATACTTAAGAGGGCCTGCACAGCAGCTCCTAGAATAGTTTGTGTTTGCAGCACAGGTTGCAGCGCTCGAACAAGGTGGAGGGGAAGATGGGAAGTTTCAAACAAGCCCTATTAATCAGCTCCTGCAGTGGCACTTTAATGTATGTCAGGAGGATAAAATTCATTCCAATTATCAGGGACGGGCTGTACAAAGGGAAGGAGAAACCATCAGCGACAAAGGCGTTCAGGACAGAGGTGAGTGTCTGGAAACAAATTAATGACAAGAATGGAAAGTGTCGGCGGAGTACTGCTATGACTGCTACTGCTTTTATTTTATATGTTATTATTGTAAGAAGAAGCCGAAGGAGGAATATTTTACAGAGATACAGTATAAGGACAATAATCATGGGTGACGTCGGTGTGTTTACATTTTGGCAGGTAGCTGGACTTCAGTGGTTGTTTATGGAGAAACATGAATGAACAGATTCACTTCGTTTTCGAGTTTTTCTTCTTTACTCTCTTCTTTACTCTTTACCAGTAAAGATGTCAATTAAACATCTGGTCTTCTCCATCATGGTGTCCTCATGTGCTCCCGAGACTCATTTTGTTTCATAACACTTCACGATCATGAAGATCAACCAAAGTTTCTGTCCGTATCTGCACGCTCTGTCTCTGTGCTGTGATCACACTTTTTTTAAAAAAATCAGCTGACAATGTGAGCGCCGTTATCTCTATCTCAGAAGAGAACGTCGCTCACGTTCATTAATTGCAAACTGATCTGTTCACAAAAACTATGAGCACGTTCAATGAACGCTGCTCTTTTAGCGCGTTCGTTCCCGGCGCTGCTGATGATATCCTACCGTAATCATGCTAGAAACCATCCGAACCATACAAAAAATATTTTTCGTGCTTGAAACTGAACCGAGACCACCCCTATCGCCGGACTAAAGTCTGGCTTTTTGGTCTGGACCGTGGTCCGAGGGAGGTTTCACACCTGTAATTTAGGTCTGGATCAAACTGAAATGTCCGACAGTCTGGACCAAACAAGGGAGGCGTGAAAACACCCAAAGATCATGTGACAACCTGCAGGCCAAACACCCCATACATGTTTTCTGGAGCTGCACTAAACTCAAGCCTTACTTGAATCGCGTAAATGCAACTATAACTGATATTATAGCGTATGTTGTTTCAGACAACTTGTGCTGTGATGTACTGTAGGAAACAGTGAGGATGCTGTGCAATGGAGGAAGCAAAAATTCAGTTATTAATCAGGCAAAAAAATCTATAACAAGAAACTAGTATAAAGCTGAGCCTCCAGGGGGAGAACAATGGTTCAAGATTGTCCAGGATATCTACTAAATGGAAAAGCTGATTTATCAACTAAAAAGTAAAGGTGATATCCTTGATAAGAACTGGGAAAAATGGATCATTTACATGGAACATGATGTCAACAAGTAACTGAACTGTTACGCTTTGGTATAACTAAAGTTTATATATGACCTTACTGCCCCTGACAGTGTCTGTTGTATTCTGTTGTAGGGGTTGGAGCTGTATTGTTCAGAGATTTTTTATTGCTGCTTATGATGTTAAGATCCTCCATAGGAAGGAGATGAATCCAAACCACATTTTATTTGTCCAAAAGGAAGATGGGATGCAGATGCTCAATGAAAAATAAAATATGCAAGTTGAACTTCCTTCATTGGTTTCTTATGGAGCATAAATCTGGGAGAGGGGAGCAGGGGGACGATGATAAAACGAAGCATCACCCACTGCAACAGAAAAATACAGTATATTCTGAACAAACAGCTACATTACTCACCCTTGTCTCACACTTTCCATACACACACACACATCACAGTGGGTGTAAGTGCTCACACACATCAGTCTGTAAACCTGTTGCACCATTGTTCAATATTTAATGCATCGTTGGCGCACAGCCAAAGTAATCTCTGGCTCTGTGAGTTGCAATCCTCCTCGCTCCGACCTGATGTAGAGAGGTCAAACGGCTGGGCAACAGACCAACCTTCAAGGACACGGACCGACAGTTGAAGCGCTGCAACTAAGGATTATTTTCATTGTTGATTGATTGGCCAATTATTAACAATTGCATGTGCAAAAATGAGTACTGCAGTCCATATAGTGAAGTGGAGCCATAGGATGTATATTGGCACAATGTTGTTTTCCCCCAGTTCTTCCTCCCCAGACTTGAGGAAGCTTAGGCAGGCTGCAGCAGCGCAACACAAGTGCAACACTAATTTGACAATAACACGCAACAACCAGACCTCCACTGTAACTTCATCAGCTGTTTATTAGTGTCAGTTGTCTGTCAGTGTAAAGTTATGTTACATTATCCTGAAAACAAAAGCACACTGCTCTGAAAATACACACTCTGGAGTTGGAGTTCAGTGGCTGTCTTCTGTCTGCCAGACTCCATTAACATTTTCTACAATTTAGCTGTTTCAAGCATCTGTGGGTTCTAAAAGATTATTAATGATTTCTTATGACTCGTAAACAGACACTCACTCATTCAGCTAACATTCAGCATTGATTGTAACTCTAATAAGTGTGAAACAGGCAAACAAAAACACAAGTTATGGGCCAAAATAGTGGTGTTTTTTTAAGAGAGGTGAGTATTTGGCATGTTCCTTAATCTCTTATTTGATCATTTATTACAGTAATATATTAAAGATATCTCCTTTAATCTATGAAAATTCATCAACAAACCATTGCAACTCTGCAAGATGTCTGAGGAAAGTCCAACAAGATATCATTATTATATCTGTGTCTTTCACTATGTTTCAGACACACACACTGCCTTTCTGCATCACTCTCCACTTCTATACACAAAAACATCTTAAATGTGTGACAGAGCCATCACTTCGCCCCATCTGCCTGCTCCCTTTGCCCCTTCTGTCTTCTCTTTCTCCTTCAAACTCTCATCTTCCTCCCGCCTGTCTCTCTGTAATGTGTGTGAACCGGCAAGCAGAGCCACCTGTCTGCCTGCTCGACACGACAGAGGAAAAGATGCAGGACAGGAGAACGAACGGGAGCTTTCCTCCTCTCTGACACCAACACTTGGGAGGAAGGAAACAAGCATGGGGCTTTTAATTAAAGTGTCTCAGGGAGGCTGGGCAACAATACAATACCTAAAGCACCTTTTTGCAAGTCTGGCCAAGATTAAAGGGATAATATGAGTTTTTTTGTTTTGTTTTGTTTTTTTAAGTGTATAGCCGTGTATTACCCACAGTAGATGGCGGTCGACATGCAAATCAGTTTAAGTTTATGTGCCTGTGTCCAGGCTAACAACAAGGATTGCCCACTTGCTCAGGGCAAGTAAAATTCCATGTCTGGCAAGTAAATCTGGCAAATTACTTACCAAGGGCTGAAAAATAATGAAACCATTGAACTATTTTGATTAGAGCTGCAACAATTAATTGATTAATGATGGTCAAACTGCTATTAATGGTCACTGACAGTCATTAATTGCCGCTGTCATTAGCAGTCATTGACAGTTATTAATTTTGAGAATTGATTAATAATTGAAGAAATATTTCAAGTAAAATGGCAGAAAATGCTGTTTTCAGCCTCTCAAATATGGAGCGTTCCCACTTTTCTCCATTTATTACCATGTTGAACCAAATATCTTTGCGTTTTGGACTGACAAAAAAAAAAATGTGATGAACATTTTTAACTAGTTTCTGATATTTTAATACACTGCAGCCCCACACTTAACATGACAATTAACTTCTGTCCTTGTTTATTAACTGCTAATAACAATAACAATTTGTCCTGGGGCAAGTAAAAACTGACTTAGGGTAAATAGATTTCTGACCCACTTGCCCAACCAGGAAAGTAAAGAATAACATTAACATTGAACCCTGTATATTTAGAATATTTCTACTACTTTACCCTTTCTGATGGGAAACTGGCATTATATGAGCCAAATATCGCTCTCTATGAAGCCACCAGACTCCTTTAGCAAAAAAAAGTACTTTTGCTTCACAAAACACTGGAGTTGCTGGTCTGGTTGCTGCCTTAATCTGTTAGTTTGTTGTGTTATTGTGTGACTTTGGTAAATCTAAACTAACCCTTTGAAGCACTGAAGTCATACAATAACAGTAATAAACTGATCGAGGCAGTGGTAGACCAGCAACTTGTGTGTTCTGCAAAGTGAAATCACTGTTTTTCTCAAAGGAAAAACCAAACAGTCCCTTAAAGATGCTGCAACAGAACCTGTAATAAAGGACAGCACGGCTGGTTGTACTGGTAAGCTTCCAGTTAAATGTAAAATGAGGGTTAATAACTAAATAATTTTCTGAATCCCTCCAAATTGCAAACTCCAAAGCATAACATCTCTTTTTTCCTGCCCACAATTCACAAAGATTTATGCTAATCAGAGGCAGAGAAGTCATTTATCTTACTTAAGACACAGGAACTAACCCCTTATTTTTCAAAGAAATTGAAAGTCAATCAGATGGTAGAGAGGAGCTGAACACCAGGAACAAAGCCACCAGATTGAAGCTTTTCATAATGTGCTCATTTGTCACCGACTCTCGGCTGCATCATGCTACACGAGGTGGGCAAATCACGTCGGCCTGTGACAATTTTATCGCACTCATTGCACCTATAGCTATGAATCTCAATGCTGCAGCACTACGCAGCCATGAAATAAGAGCATATTAGCTTTGATCACCTTGACACATTTGAAGGACCCAAGGAAACACAGTCTGGTACTTTATTTACATAGTAAATTCACTACAGCCTCGCAGGTCACTGGGTTGATGTAAAAGAGGAGGGTGAGTCACATTCAAACGCATTATTCAGTGACTATCACAATGAATATTGAACACATACAAATGAAATATACATCAGCCTGACGCTGTTTCAATCTAAACTTGTCAACTCTTCTTAGAACCATTATTGCCTCAACACGGTCAAAAATACAGGCTCTCCTCTTTCTATTAAATTGATACAGAGATGCTGCATTGAGGCGATTTATTGTAGTGTGCAGCACACACCACCAGGGGTCAGTCTCTCTACTGGTCGACAAGGCAGTGCAGCTGAGCCGATAGAGTTAGAGTACTAATGCTGCGTTCGAGACAACGACAGGGGTCAGAATCTTCCAACTGAAACTTCCAACTTCGGACTTCAAAGCATCCCAGGTACACGATGCCAAAACACACAAAATCATGGCTGACCCTAACAAACTGGGTGCTGCCAGTACTGTGTGACGTCAGATAGCTGCTTCTTCATGAAGTCAGGGAGATGGATTTCACAAGAAGTGAAGTTCACTAGTAGGAACTATGAGTGGCGTTCTGTTGTACTTTTTCTAATAAGAGGTTGGAAATTCAGTTGGCGGTTGTTATAACAGTGGAAAGACTGAGCAAGATGGTTTTGGTGCATTTTATTTTGTTTCTATTTGTCAAGTTTAAATGAATGAATGTTTTACAGAGTTAACAAGCCAATTAAAGCTAGTCTCAGTTTGGTGAGGGAGGTGATCGGTTGTATTTTTCTGTTTAATAAGGAAAACAGGTGTGAGAATATTTTCTTTCTTGACATTTTGTGACTACATTGTGTTGTATTTTGTCACAGCTTACACACGTCCCAACTTTTGTCTGATCACGTACGCTATAAAACTTCAGTTCTGAAGCCATCACTACTTCAATTCTAGGACCCAGCAACAAAGCAAGATCACAGTTTCGCTGACCGAAGCAGAGTAACTGCCCCTCAGTGGCGACCAGTGGAAACACTGAAAACTTGAATATGATAATATGGTCATCTGCTACATTGCAAATTAACTCATACTCGAATGTGACAAATGTAATCGATATATATCGCCCAGCCCTACCAAAGACCCTCCTGAAAACTCATTCATTCAGACGGGATAAACCATTTACCTCTGCAGATATCTGTCAGGATACGGTGACTACATGCACTTTCAAATTGACACTCTGGGCCCAGCCAATACTCTGCAGTACACTTGACACGCAACAACGGGAACTGAGCAAATTGAGCAGGTGTCAAACAGCCGCATATCACGTCCACATAACTAGTGGTCGTCCATCTTGCAGCCGGTGATTTATATTACCTGGATGGGGATGGCAATGACCTTGTGAGGAATGCTTCAACTTAACAACCCTCCAGAGGAGGCTCTTACGGCTGTATTCTCACTGGTAGCAAACAAAGCTGTTGCTGTTAAGCCAAGGCTGGCACACACTCTCAATGCTCCAAGGAGTCATTGACTGCGCACGAAGAAGGATTCTTCAGCGGCTATCTCGGAGGAGATGGGATTCCTGGACTCAATTAATGAGTAGAAAATGGTAGAAGGTGAGAGGTGATCAATCTCATGTGCGACAGAGCACGAGAAAGCTGCAAGTTGGGGGGTCTCGCTCCTTGGAGAGAGTGACTCGGACACTTAAACGTGAGCAATTCATTGATGATAGTGAGAAGGTCAAGGACTCCTCAGCTCTGCTTTAATGCTCGAGAGGAGTGTCGCTGCTGTGACAGCACTTCAAACACTGAGGAAACACACTGTACTCTAATGCAATGAAAGGATCTGGTCAGTTGAATCAGATTTGGCTGTAAAAAAAAAAAAAAAGGAAGAATATTTGATGATTTGTTCTTTTTTCTCAGTTCAGTGAGCCACACTACATTTCTATATCAGCCTACGTAAGGAAGTTTTATCAGTAAGACTCATGTTTTAAAGCCTTTCATCGTCATCTGTGATGTGAAAATATCAGATTTTCACACAGTCACAGAAAGTAAAAGCGTGTGCCCTCCTGTAATTCAGTTATAAATCAGCAGAACTGCAGAGCTTCTCTCCCCAGACTGCAGCACTGCAGCAGCCGCTGTCCAGTGTCACCTGCCCTGCACGCTCCGCACTCCTTCAAGCCGTTAAGTAAGGATTTATTTCGACCAAGAAAGACGAACCAAGACGTTTTCGGTGAGTTTAATTTTGTTTCTGTTGAGTTTGACTAAAGCTGGCAATGATTTTTTACAAAGGGAGTCTGGTTAGTTAGGTGGAATCTAAATTTTAATTACTCTTTAAAAAAGGTATCTTACTGTAGCAACTGTTTCCCGTAATGTTGTCAGACACTTAGAATAACAATCTGAGCCTGTCAGTGACATAAACAAGCACAAGCAAAATAGGGCTGCAACTAATGATTATTTTCGTTGTCAATTAATCAGTTCATTATTTTCCAGGTTATTCGATTAGTTGTTTGGGCCATGGAATGTCAGAAAATGGTGAAAATGTCAATCAGTGTTTCCCAAAACCCAAAATGAAGTCATCAAATGTCTTGTTTTGCCCACAATCCAAATAAATTTAGTTTACTGTCATAGAGGAGTTAAGAAACCAGAAAATATTAACATTTGTAAAGCTGGAATAGCTTCAGTACAAGGGGCGCATGCCCCGAATATTTCCTTTTTTTCATAAAAACTTACTAAAAACGACTAATAGATTACCAAAATAGTTGGTGATTTATTTATGAATCAACTCCTAATCGATTAATCGTTGCAGCTCTAAAGCAAACAAGTATCACCTGCCCTGCTGGTTCAGTTTGTCCGCTCTGTTGAGGCGTCTGACAGCGCGTCAGCTGTGCTCCGTTTCTATCTATTCTCTTCTTCCATAAAAGTTAGTTTTGTGGTTTGCGGTGATTTAGAGACTTGATTTGTAAAGTTTACAGTCTGTCATGCATAAGTTAACCACCAGTGCATGTTGTCATGAGGATTTTTTTGCTCCAGCTAATATTTAACTACATTTATGATTTCCCTTAAGTCCTCATTGCTTCTCCCTGTGCATTTTTATTATCTTCTATTGGTTTTATCTTGTTCCCGTAATATACAATGACTGACAAAGGAAAGAAATGAACGCTCAACTGGAATAATCTCAGTCGACTGAGTGTTTTCCAACTGATTATTTGAATCTTCGACTATCTTGAGTCAGCCCCAGTTCTGGTGATGCTGCACTACTGTTTTCTCATCTTGTTTGCCCATTTAAACATCTCCCCCTCTAGTGGTTTTAGAGCACAGCAATCACCCCATCATTAATTAAGACAGACACTCCTTGAGAGCTCTTGGATAATCTCTTAGGCAATTAGTAGCCCTGGCCCTTCGCCCGGTTCTCACCAAGGTCCCAGGATTTCTTGCCACGCTAGAGCTCGATCACTCCAAACACATCAGGACTGGAGCTAGCGGGCCGCTGCTGTTGCTGCTGCGTTTGGTGGGCGACTGGGTGATAAGCGTCCGCCTCGCCTCGCAACAAGTTGTGTGATCTCAGATAGGGCTATCAGTAAACACAGCACAGAGCAGCACAGCAGTTGGCCTACTGTTTAGCACTCCAGCTCAGGTTCACAGGGATGAGGCAGCCAAACTCCATGACACCATCTGACAGCTTCATGAAAACATCAATTAGCTGACTCGCTCAGCCGGAGCTCGGAAAATTTGTACATTATCCACAGATAAGAAACTAATGCACCTGTCTCTGTAACCTGCGAGACAAGGAACAATCACATCTCTAAAAAAGGTAATAACAAATTATCTGCTTGTGCTTACGGATATATAAGGTTCCGCTGCATTGAGATCCACTGAATCGGTGTGGTTAGCAGAAAGGCCTTTTTTGAGTCAATGTCATAATAAAAATAGTCAGTTTAAGTTCAAAGCAATGTCTTTTTCAAACTTAATTGCCACCTGTTGAAGGAGAACAGGCAGAAAGTCCAGCCGTTTAGAGTTAAAAGCCTTATTGTTTTATTACACTCTGTGTTTGCGCTTCAAGAATTAATGTTTGACATAGGGCTGCAATAATAATCGCAATCAAATCAAAATATGTATAAGCACAATGTCCAAATCGCAGAACCAGAAATAAACAGTTTTGTTGAGGTCACCTTGAGCTTTATTCATTGTTTTATGAGAGATTGATCGATTAAGCAAAGGAGCATTATTGCAGACCTGAAGGCTGAAGGTTGTCCGTCATGTTTACATGAAATAAAAGGCGTCTCTGGACTGAGATGGCGATGGCAGGAGACAGAAATCTGTTGGTGGAGGCCATGTGGTGGTGTGGACTGACTGCAGGCCACAGAATAATCACTTCTTACAACAATCAAAATGGACAATATTTGAAGTATTCTTTTACTGACTCTGCTTTATAGATCTTTTATTGAATCTGTTATAGCTTTTTTACTGGTCTGCTGGTTTGGGAACAAGACGAAGCTGCAGAGAGTGGTGAATACCTGCTCTAAGATCACAGGGGTGGCCCCAGCTTAAGTCTCTCCACTCCATATAACAGACATCTGGTCAGAAAGGCCACCTCCATCCTGACCGACCCATCCCAGCTCTTGTAGCAGGAGCTCCACCTTCTTGCCCTCTGGGCGGAGGTACACAGTCCCTTGGTTCAGGAGCTCTACGGCTCAAGGCTCCTTCGTTCCTGAGGCCACTGCTGCTACCATTAACAAGAAATTTGTCCATCTTTTATGGTTGTGTTGTGCAAATTCTTCTACTTGCACTTTTTTTTATATTCATTTCACGGTGCAGCTGTCTTTGTTGATGCTAGTGTCTTTGCTGTTGATAAATGTACCGTATGTTTCTCGTGTAATCGTTGGTGATTGTGGTTTTATGCTTTCATGCTGCACCAGAACTGCACGCTGGGAACAATAAAGGTTTGTTGAATTGAACTGAAGACTGAAAATGTTTAGATATTCAACACTACTGTTAAAAGTTGTGAAAACTTCTGACAGGAGACACTGATCACCCATTTTTCACAATTTTCTGACACTTTATAGACCAAGCAACTAATTGATTCATCTGGAAAACAATCGACAGATCAGCTGATAATGAAAATAATCATTAGTTGCAGCCAGGGTTGGAAATTAGCACCAGCCAAACTGGTAAAACATGAAAGATTTCAGACACAAAAGACACAAAATAATGATTTACTATTGAGTTCCAACCTGGTTGTAGCCCTGCTGGGAGTGATCATTTTTGCACCACAATTTTCATTTCCACAACAAAATATTAAAATCAGGATGATGTGACATTTGTTGGGGTCTGTTCCAAACAAACATCTGGAGAACAAGATTTGTAGCCCAGGGTGTCTCTGCAGCACTACAGTACGTTGTTATGTTGTTATGATGCTGTTTTATCACACATTTACATTTATTAATTGCAGCTTCTGTGATTTGGATATTGCACTTGGCCATTTTGTGATTTTGATAATGTTTCAATTAATTGTGCAGCCTGAAACAACACTATAATAATGGTAGAGTTTTGTTTCTGCCTGCTGCACATTTGCACAGGATTAAGGACACATCAGAAGTTCACAGGTTCATGATTTGAAGAAACAGATAACAAGCATGAACAAATAGCTTCTTTTGAAACAAACAGTTGAAGGCAAAGCTTTAATTCCTCCCTTCGAGTCTCTCTTTCCGTGGAATGAAAGCAGCTCTGAAGTAAACAAGACCTAGAGGTCACCGACCATAATTAAAAGCTTAGTTACTGGCTATAGATCCAATTGATCACGTTCTCCAACCAATGCAGACATTCACCTAATCACCTAATCGCCCTGAACTCATCTCAGCAGGAAGTCAAACCTCTCATCACGCAAAGAAACGTCAATACCGAGCAGGGACGGAGGACGGGGGCAGAACAGTGGAGGTGGCCGTGATCATGTGTCTGTTTAGTTACACTCCACAAAGGTCTGATGGTTTAGTCCTTGGTTGACAACAGGAAGACAGAGCAGGAATGATGTTTTTCCACTCTGTTTTCTTTTTTTTACCCCCTTAAATGTAATTTTTCAGGACCTCTGAACTGTAGTTCTGCTCTACGGTTCATTAAGGCCTGCTCATATTTCACCAATCCCCTGTGAGCCGCATGCTCTGGACAAACTGAACTTTCCACTCAACCAGCCACCAGAGTCCCCCTGACCTTCAAAAACAATATCTCCCTCCCTTGCCCATTTAAAACGGCGCTGGGCAGCTGCAAATACCCCTGCGGACACTTTT
>JAJHUR010090502.1:13173-24649 GCA_027495735.1 Lutjanus campechanus | reverse complement strand
ATGTTACCAATAGTTAGTTGTTTATTATCATGAAGAATTATATTAATGAAAAGACATTCAAAATGAACTGGGTCAACATTAGGAATAACACACTCAGAAACAAGATTTGAATCAACATATGTGGCTACACCACCTCCTCTAGAAGACCTATCAGCTCGATACAAGACAAAATTATCAATTTTGATTTCATTATCAGTAATATTACTATGTAGCCATGTTTCAGAAACAGTGATAATATTAGGTTTATAAAGTGAAACCCAAACTCTGAGAAGATCTATTTTTGATGGAAGACTCCTAATATTAAGATGAACAACCTTTAAACCTTTAACTGATTCAATTATACCTAGGAAGAAAATAACTCAAAAAACAAAGTAGGGAGAGAGTGAAGAAGAAGAGAGGGTTGACGTCACAGCCGGGGCGGAGAGCGCTCCAGCCCCCGGGCCTCCCAGACAGTGTTTCAGGCAGGAGGCAGGGAACACAAACACCTAATGTTAACCACACTTGTGACAGTGATGTCACACACATGATATTAAGCGATAAAAAAACAAAAATAAAAGCATGAAGTTGATATTCTGTTTAAAAATGTCTCTTTCACAAAAACATTTTCTCTGGTTTTTGTCTGAAAAGTGAATTTTTTGATGCAACCAACCAACATTCAAGTGCTTTTAAAAAAAGAGAATGAATGAAAGTAGAACAAAACATTTTTTGCATCTGAAACTGCAAATTATGTTCTTCCTTTTGATATATTCCATGTTAAAATATTCATACAACTGAATCTTCTGTGGGTGTTGAAAAATCAGTGGGTGTTGAAAAAATGATGGTGTGGAAAGAGTTCAGGGCCCACATAACGTTTTTTATCTGGCAGCTACATAGAAACTGACTACATTTTTGAACAGGTAATTAGTAACCATACTGGAATACATTTATAAAGAGAGCCAGGGTCACCGAGGGTCGGCCTCAGTCAGCAAACCCACTTGGAGGTGGATCGGGCGTGTTGTGGCCCCTCTCCAGAGATGACTCAATCTCAGGCATGATTCTGTACAGCTTGGCACGTTATTACAGTAATAATCCTATGACCAATAATTAAATGTAACTGTAATCTAATTACATCTTCTTTCATCAGTAACTGTAATGGTTACATGTAATCCGTTAATCCCCAAGTCTGGTTATCAGAGGTAATGGAGATATAAATCATGACTCAGCATGGCCAAAAGTGCAGATGAAAAAGCCTCAATAGTGTGAAATTTGATAATCCTCCAACATTTCTGTTATGGCACCATGAACAGATGAATTCACTTTGAAAGTCAAACTACTTCCTGTGTCCACTTTTCAAACACACTTTTTTTTGCCATGATTGTGTGAAAAATATTTGTGACACTCTGTCTGGCACAAAAAGATGAACACCACCTGGACAAAAGAGAGAGAGACAGACTTCTCTCTTCCAGCAAGCAGCATCTGGTTTTTAACTCATGTACACACTCACACTCACACACACACACACACACACACACACACACATGTACTGTACACATGTGTTCTCTGATGCTGAGGGTTGTGCGCATTGATGGTACACAATCATATACACAAACACAAGCACAAACTGTGTCTTTTCCATATTGCTCTTTCGAGTCTGTGTCTTTCATTGTCTCTCTCTCTCTCTCTCTCTCTCTCTCTCACACACACACACACACACACACACACACAAAGGCTTTAATCAAGTCAAAAGCTTCCAGCTGACTGGTACACAGGAAGTCAGATGAATTCACACACTCATCCGTCTTCCACACTGCTCACACACACACACACCGCTGTCACACACACCCCATACACACCGAGTCAAATTTCTTTCACACACAGACACACACAGTGTTCCTGCGTGCTGCTGGTAGAACATGTGCCAAAGCATCTGCCTTTCTCTTTGTGTACGAGCCAATAACCTGAAAGCAGGATGTAACGCTCGCTTTCCTCGCTGCTCATTGGTCAGCAGAGTGGAATTCGTTCATCAACGCCAAACTGCTGATCCGGAATGGAGCTGATCATTTAGGTGGATTTCTTTACTTTCTCATATTTTCAGTAGTCCAGTTTGCCAAGACAGCTGGAATCTAACACGGTCAGAGTTTGCAGTAAAGTTTGAGAATCATGTGGAGCACAGAGGATGAATCCAGCTGTCCACTAGGCTCAAATTATAACTGGAGGATCCAGGAACAAGAAATGGTAAAAAAAAAACAAAAAAAAAAAAACAAGGTTCTGGACATTACTGACACATCTGTGTATGACAATTTGATCGGACTACAGGCTCTTTTCTGGCATTAGTGAGCACAATTCTGGCAAACATTGTGTTATCCAACTCCCTCTGAGAATCTATGTGCTTGTTGGACATTTGCATGTACACAACCATCATCATGACTGTAGCACTTATTTCACAGATTTCCAACAGCAGAACCGCTGGATCTCAAGAACACAAAATATTGTTGGGCCTGCATGACTGTA
Source organism: Lutjanus campechanus (assembly GCA_027495735.1). Classification (NCBI taxonomy): domain Eukaryota; kingdom Metazoa; phylum Chordata; class Actinopteri; order Lutjaniformes; family Lutjanidae; genus Lutjanus; species Lutjanus campechanus. Next base: position 22,159 of record JAJHUR010090502.1, on the reverse strand, counting down.
TCTGTGGTGTTGCTTGAGTATTTTGTTAGAAGTCCAAAATGTTGGGCCCAATCAAAAACCAGATGATTCTCACTCCCAACACCTCAAATACGGCAGCTTAATCGGCGCCCCTGTGCTTCACAGTGTGATACCTCAGTTGCATCATTTCTGGAGGCAGCCCTTTAGTATATATGCAGAATATTTAGTATTGACATTGAAACTGACTTTTGCTGAGTTCTTATCCTTGGAAGGTGGAGCTGGGAATGACATGACACCTGATTAGGTGGCAAAAAAAAAAAAAAGAAAAAGGAAAAAAAAAGTCAGAAAACCAAGATGGATGCCATGGATTTATACTTGCCAGCTCAGCCATTGTTAGCAATGTTGATAATGACGCATTTCACAGTATTTTGCTCATATAAACGCAGCTGGAACTTTAAATCAGCATGACTGATTTAAGGAGAGAAAAATAAAGACACAAATGCAAAAAAGTATATACTGTTATATATATTGCATGTCCATAGGTCATATTTGTGTGTATATGTGTGTATTTTAGGCCTGTGCATGTATAGAAAATTACAACAGAGTAAAAAATGTCCCCCAGGGGATTAATAAAGTATGTCTTCACACTACAGTTTTCACTTACTTTTGATCCATGAAGCAACTTGGATTTCTCAGAGATTCTGACTTCCCAGTACAAATGGTATGCACCAATAGTATAAAGAGCAAGAAATTATGCACTTCGGGTGGATGGATGGGTCAAAAAACACAGGACCTTCATCCAGGAGGACCCGTGTGAAACAAATATTGATTTCTTATGTAATGTACATAACTTACGTGAAGCTCCGCACATGAAGTTATGTAAAGATACTTGTTTGAAGTCAAACCATTATCTTTCCTAAACCTAATCAAGTATTTTTGTTGCCTAAACCTCCCCAAATAATTTTTGTGCCTTTATTTTGAAAGTTTACCCAAATATGCATATTTACTACTGCTAACTCAACCGCAGAACTGACATTAGAGGGGTACCTACAGCATCATAGTTTGAAGAATAAGGCCACTGACCAAGTTGCCACATTCGACAAGCTGGGCGTGAGAATGTGTTGTCAAAAACATTTGTTCAGTAGCTACCTGTAAAAATGTTCATGAAAAATATATTTTCAAAAAAAGAAGTCCAATCTGAAAGGGACTGAAAGGGGCAGCCAGAACCAATCAGAGGTAGGCTGCATTTCACACTTCAACTCTCCATCTGTCTCAAAAAACACATTTTGTAATTGTCTGTAGTTGTAATCAGAGCGCTCATAAAGGTCCAGCCAGGTGTTACACAGATTCACACACCAACTGAAATAAATTTGGATCAGGCCTGACTCAGACCAGAGTCACATCTCAGTTACCATAGGAACCAAGTACATGCATGACCTCATGCTTTTTTGCTAGCTAGCTTACACTGCAAAAATCAAGCAGCATTGGGTTTTTTGAGCTAACATTGTTGCTACTTTGTCTTTGTCCAGTTAGGTTGATGTTCAGAAAGTGTGCAAGGATGCAAAATATAAATAATCAATAACTCCCCTCAAATTGATTAAAAATGAAGTAACAAGCCTGTTTTTGAAAACGTAAGAGTAGAAAGTACAGATTTTTGTGCAGATATGTAGGGAGTAAAAGCAAAAAACTGTCAGAAAAAGAAATGCTCAAGTACAGATACCTGAAGCACAATAACAAATTATTCTTAGTTACTTTCCACCTCTGACATTAAGTTTTGGAGTCAATTCTTGTTAATCAAAGAGCATTGGCTTCTTTAATGTTGCCAGATAAACATGAGGGAGAAGATGCGCAGTGAGCCATTTGTACATCCACAAGAGCAGGAGGAAAAAACTATTTTTTAACAGATTTGAGTGTGTTTGTGAAGATATTCTAGGCACAAGAAGTTGAACCCTTGACCCTGGAAGTGTTTGTGTCACATTTGAGGTTCAATTTATCACAGAGCTAATTTTTCAGTTTGGGCATCTGTAGTAATCTCTGTAAGTTTCATAATTGTTAAACCATCTATCTCCTGAAAAACAACTGACATTGAATCCCAGTGTTCTTCACCTCCGGCTAACAAACAGAATGGACTCTGTGTTTGGGGTGAGCAGGGTTGTCAGTTTGACCGCATGGCACTGTGTGGGAGTACAACAGCCTGCTGTGTGTGTGTGTGCGAGTGTGAGCCTCAGGCAGACAGCAGGAATGTGTCAGCCTGGTGATGAATGAAGTTGGAGCCCTGTGGACGAGCTGCACCGTAGGGCTCACCTGCACCGCGGGGCTCACCTGCCTCTGGGCGAAATTCAAACTCCTGCATGAGGTTTGTGTCCCGCCGCCAGGGCTGCTCGGCTTTAACGAGGAGGAGGGATGCTACAGCGCTACAGAAAGCTAATGTTTCTTCTGGCATCCAGCATGCAGTGCTGAATGGATCACTGTGAAAAGCAGCGGGCTAACGTTGGCTCATATTTGTCTGTGTTATTCTGCTCTGTAGCAGCTGTGCAGCTATTCAACCTTTACGTCTGAATCTATGAGCTGAAACATGACTGCCTGCCTCTCAGGCCTCCAGTTGGATTTTGGGAAGTAAATGTACTAAACCAGCTACCAGATCAATTCAACCAACCAGCTGATTCCCTAACGAAGAATCTGAAAATGTATTTGTCATAATGCGATTTAAAAAAACAACTGTAAAATAGTAATAGTCAAAAAATGTGTTGCTTATAAAAGCATATTAGTGACCTGGCAATAATTATGTAACTAACAAAATAAAGTTAGAGGAATAAAGTTAATGTTATGTTTCATGAAAACTACAATGGCCAGGACTTTTAGGAAAATACTAAGCTTTAAATATCTGTGTTCCTTTTCTGGTAAAACTTACTTATCAGTAGGAACCAATGAGCTTGTAGCTGAGAGCCACACACGATACAAGGGTTTAGTGGAATCATGAACTTAATATAATAAACAAGTTTAATTTATTCAAGTTAATTAAACTTAAAATTTCTAGTATTTATTTTCAGAACACTTCAGAACTTATAAACCTGAGTTCTTCTAACTTGGAGTCTTTTAACTTGAAATGATGAGTTGAATAAATGCACTGTACAGATTTTATTCAACTCATTCAATAAAGTTTTCAAAGAAACAGGATCAGCATATGAGCAGACTTCCCAGCATGCTTTGTTTTAAACTTAAAACTCTCATGAGACCTTATTTTTATACTTTGAAGAGATCATGATGTAAACTTACACTTTAAAATAAGTCTAAACTGACTCTTCAAACTGAGAAAATGTGAAAGGAAATCAGATTTGTTTGTAATGTTTGCCAGTGTGATGAAAGAGTTGTTGGTTCAACTTAATATCTCAAGCTTTTTGAAAATGTTTTCTCAAATGAATTAATATTTAGAAGTTATTTGGACAGAAAAGTTTGCTTGTTTTGAATCATTAAAAAAATACCTCAACTTGTCTTTTTAAATTCAATAAAATTAAAAATTTGAGGCAGCCTGGACATGAACTTTTTTTTTGAGTTGAAACAATAATTTATTTTTACAGTGCAGGCAGATAGTCAGAAAGTATTGAGACAAAGACTAATGCAGAGGTTTTGGTGGCTCTTATATGCTCTAGGGTGTCCTAATGTAAGAAAACAGTGGACTACTTCATTCTATCTCTTCAGCTTTCATTTAAAACCATTTTAATTGTTCATTTTTATGGCATATCTTCTGATCTCAGTAGTTCCATGAGATCTGCAGAATCTATACATTTGCAAATGTTTACTAAAAAAAAATACTGTCAGACCACCCCACGTTATGTAAAACATAAATAAAAACAGAATGCAATGATTTGCAAATTATTTTTGACCTATATTCAATTGAATACAGTACAAAGACAATATATATAATGTTAAAACTGATTAACTTGATTGTGTTTTTTTAAATATTCATTCATCTGAATTTGATGTCTACACCATGTTCTTAAAAAGTTGGCACAGGGCCATGTTTAAGATTTATTACACCACCATCACTTTCAAGAATACCGAGGACACCAATTGCTGAAGTTTTGAAAGTGAAATTCTTTCTCATTCTTTCTTGATATTCGACTTCAGGTGCTCAACAGTCTGGGGTCTCTGTTGTTGTATTTTGAGCTTCATAATGCTCCACACATTTTCAATGGGAGACAGGTCTGGACTGCAGGCAGGTCAGTCTAGTACCTGAACTCTTTTACTACAAAGCCACACTGTTGGAACACGTGAACAATGTGTCTTGGAATTGTCTCACTGAAATAAGCAGGGACGTCTCTGAAAAAGACATCTGGATGGCAGCATATGTTGCTCCAAAACCTGAATGTACCTTCCAGCATTAATGGGGCCTTTACAGATGTGACAGAAGATGTGAAAGAAGAACAAGAAGAAAAGACAAAGAAGAACAAGAGGAGGTCATCTTGGCCAGCTATGAGAGAAAAGGTGTTTTCATCTCCCATAAGCGCTTTAACTTTCGTTCAAAGAAAGAAGACAAAAACTATTTAAAGCGAGTGTAAAAACTTGTTTTTGTGAAACTGTTTTTTCTGGTTTTGCCATTTTCATCAACCTTTCCTAAAAAAAACATAAAAATGTTTTGAACATTTGATGAAGATGGCTATAGATATATGTAGGCTATTGGTTTACACAGGTCATTCGCTCACCTTCTCAATTGACTGTCAGTCTCTATCTTGCCACCTCCTTCAGTGACACCCCCCACCCCCACCCCACCCTCCTCAAATGCACTTCTCCTCCTCCTCCCATCTCAGATAACCCACATGATGGTGATGACAGGATGACCTCTCTCCTCCTCTGTTCTCAGATTTCCCACCATGCCGTGCTGTAGACAAGATGCAACGTCACCTCCGCCTGTCCTCCCTGCAACCTCTAACACTCTGACCTCTGCGCGCGCGCACACACACACACACACACACACACACACCTACACACACACACACACACACACACACCTACACACACACAGGCCTACACCCTGCCAGCCTCCCACTCACTCCACAGGTAGAGTTTGTCCCAGGGCTCTGTGTGTGTGTGTGTGTGTGTGTGTGTGTGTGTGTGTGTGTGTGTGTGTGTGTGTGTGTGTGTGTGTGGCCAATATTTATGTGCACACTCATTCTCCACTATTATTCAGAATCTGATAATATTCAGAATTTCATACAGGTCATGTAAACAGCATGTTCTGTTTGGATATTCTAAACTAGGCCTCATTCTGGATGTGACATGTTCCAGTTGAATCATGGGATATGCCTGCTTTACAGTATTCAGGGTTTAGAAGCATTCTTTTGACATGCATGCAGCACATTCACAATATGCTTCTCAAATGGTTTTTTTTTTTTTTTTTTACAGCAGTTTGGATTTCTGGTTGGAAGGAGAAACACACCTACTTTTAAACATAATGCAAGACTTGGATGTCACCAGGTTTTTGGATATGTGCAAATAGCGCATCATGATTTCAGGAGGGTGGTTGAGTGACTGAAAAGCAGAGAATGTGTTCAGATGGTTGAAGAAATCCCACATCAGTGTAACATTTTGAAAAAAATATTGTTTTGATGCAAAGAAGCCAAATCAGGCAGCCACAGCCATTTCACATTCTCATAATCACAGTGTGTACATGTGCATGAAAACAAGGTTATTAGTGGATTTTTCATTTTTGTAAGGCATGTAAACAGCTTAATAGGAATATAGTTTTTGTTTTTTTTTGTAAATAACACCCAAACCAGAATATTTTGTGCATATAGAAAGTTAATGATTCTGAAGAAAAAGCAATTCACAGGTATAATCTGACTGTTCTCAAAGAAGGTTTTGTTATCAGAGGGGAACCCTGCAGGCCCTGATGTATCACCATTTCAAATATATTGTATTTGATTGATCTAATTTAATTATCAGGTTATTCTCTTCTAATTCTAATTTCAACCTCATTTTCTACCAAGTTTGCTTCAGAAATGAAAGGGTTAGAGAGAGGTTAGAGCTGGTTAACTCACTGGTTAGGACTTCATCATCAGGACAGAAGGCCACAGCCTGCGTATTGGTTAGAAAGTAACAAGTGAATTAACCAGTCACATTTTGATTTATAGTGGGTGGGACCAGAAATCATCCCCATAGGCCTTCTCTAAAGCCAGCGCTATCTTTGCTAGTAGTCTAGAGCTGATGGCTACCTTGATAGTGCAGCCGTTTTGAAGGTGGGCTTTTGCAGTGTAGCAGTAAATTTGCAAAGTTTTGGACACTGAAATTGCATTTCTCCCTGAGTCTGTCAGAAAACAGTTTTCAGATACTTGAATCTTCTTCATTAAAACTACTTCCACTAGTGCAGCACAGTAGACAGAAAGCTCCAATAGTCACAGTTCGCCACTGGTGAACATAATATCACAATGGATAAATCTGACGGATTATCTGCTTGTAAAACAAACGCGGCAGATCTATGAGATGCTCTCAGATGTCCATTTGTATGTAGAAAGAGTTAGTGGCTGCTGTTGTCATTCCTCTCGTCCATCCTGGCTTATCTTCCAAAGTTATGGTCTATTACAAACTTATTGTAAAACATACAACTACCAAGTTACTTGGTTTGTCCATCTCCAGCTAGCTAATATCAGCCATCAATGTTCCATGTAATAGTTACATTTGTAGTGTTGATGTGAGAAATTAGTTGCTCATAGGGCTGAGTAACAGTTAAAAATTATGATACCAACACCAATACCAGGTATTGGTAAAAGGATGCTCCACTTTCCATGATAACCCACTCAATATGTACTCACCACTATGCCGATGTGATGATGGGTGAAGGTCTTCAGTTCACAAAACAATCCTGGAGTTTTAGGAGAAACAGGGTAGCAGCCTCATCCAGTACAATGGCAGTGAATGGTGACCACGGATAAAACGTTAAAAAAAGAACACAAAACAAACACAAAATGTCTCCATCCTGCTTGTGTGGTGTAATCCAAGTGTCCGCGAGCCACAACATTAAAAATTAACCGCAAAAGACGTCACATCGGCATAGTGGTGAGCACATACTGAGTGGGTTATCATGTAAAGTGGAGTATCCTTTTAAAGTGATACAGACACCAATGGAGTACTTCATTTGATTTTGAATGACCTTTGTTTCAAAGGTCATTCAAAGGTCTTTTAGAAGAACTCTTGTGGTGATTATGGTGATTGGCTGCAAGCAAAACCATATAAATAATAATTATTTTCTAGCTCTGGGTACCAAAAAGATTGAATGCAGGTATCGTTTGATACTACTTAGTAATGGGGTATTTCAAATGATACCTTAAAGTAGTGTTTCTCAAGCTTTTGACAAAGTGTACCACTTCAGAAAATACGAGCTTTCCAAGTACCATTTTACTGTTTTGTGCCATTTGGTGCCAGCAGGGGCTGTGGACAATTCACTGGCGCTTCATAAGAAGCCATTAGCCCTTGCTCTTGGTTTACTGTCATCTACTTCATTTCAACATGGCTTGCTCCAGATATTCTTCTCCTGATCTGAACTTCTTTTTTTTTTTTTTAAATTGCTTTTCAATGATCTGGTATTTTATGTATTTTTTATCATTCAATTTGTTGTAATATTTTGATTGTATCATATGCTTTCAACTTAATTTCTCATTGCTCCTTAAGAAAATACATGGCTTGCTTGTAACAAGGCAAAACATATGAAAGATAAAACACCAGTGTATCAAACACAATTACTTTGAGCATTGGAGGTCAGCTGGCATGCCGCTCTGTCACAGATGTCTTCATGGTGGATCATTGCCACTTTACCCGAGGTCCTTCTTTTTGTCCCTGTGCTCTTTCTTCAGTTTCTTTAGTTTGTAACAAAACTCTAATACTAAGAATGTTATTAATAGCAATCCTGTTTATGCTGTAATATTACACTAGAACTGGGGTCTGCAACCTTTACTCTCCAAAGAGGCATTTTTGGCCAAAAAAGAGGAAAAAATCTGTCTGGAGCTGCAACTATTAGATTCTTTTGTTTCCTCTGAGACTTCTTTTTTTGGATGTTGTATCCGTGGCTAGCCCTGGGAGACTCAAGGCAAAATTAGAGGAACAGGCAAAAGCCACAGATGCAGGCTGGGACACACAGCTGACAAAATATTAAAACTATATATATATATATATATATATGTATATATATAAACTGTCTTTTGTATATCATGTACAACCACTTTAAAAATGTAAAACCACTTTAGGTCTGCAAAAATTACTGTTATTCATTTCCAAATATTTTTTTGACAAAGCCACAGAGAGCAACCGCAAAGGGGTAAGATACCATCCTAGAACTATATTCCAAAAATATCTCATGCCTTTAGTGGCATTTTTAAGGCTTACAGAATGAGGTTTCATTATATTAGTAAGGAAAGTTGATGTCCTGATAATCAACAAATACTCTTTCAACTCAACTCAGAAATTCAGGTCAACTGTAATAGATCTTACAGTAAACCCAAAACAAACTCTTAAGTTTAAGTAAAGTTGAAATAAACTTTAAAAAAGGTCAGCAAAGACCTATAATCTTTAGTTGAGATAATGTACTTTTCTTCTTTAGATAAACTTGAATCTTTGTGTTTTAGAAACGTATAAAAGACAAGTTTATCTAGCACAGAAAAGTAAATCATCCCCTCAGCAAAACATTAGAGAAGAAACATAAGAGTCTGAGTTGGGCTTAAAACTGAAAAATCTATTGAAATTTTGATTTTCCTCAATGTTTTCACTTACAGTCTAAAACATTCAGCTTGCTTCATAAATTGAACAAAATGAGTGTATTTAGGTGAAATGAACAAACTCTTGTTTTTTCCTCTCATCAGTAAAACTGAATGCTTTACAAAATCTGTATAGGCTACATATATATTTTAAATTTGCAGAATTTCTTCCAAAGTCTTTTATTTATTTGGTGACCCAAATAAAATCTCCTGTGACCCACCTGTAGGTCTTGACCCAGTCTTTGGGACTGACTGATATAGAGGCATCAGGAATAAATTACATG
>JAJHUR010090502.1:0-13153 GCA_027495735.1 Lutjanus campechanus | reverse complement strand
TATATATATATATATATATATATATATATATATATACACACATATATATATATATATATACATACATAAAATTTATCAGCTTTTTTATAATGCACAATTATTGTAACAGTTTCAATTAATCATTTGCGATCTTACTCACACATTCTTACTGAATCAACTCTGTTCTTTTCATACTTATGTTGAAGTTTGAACACTGGTTGCAGGTTAAAGATTAATACAGTTTATTAATATTTCTGTGTGTTTGTAGATGAACAGCTGTATTAAATCCCACAGTCTTGAGTGTATTTGTCATCCTGTCATGACGTTGGCTCTGTGGAGTCAGACATATAAAACTGTCTCTGCTGTCAGCACACTGTAACATGGTGCCGATAACCTGCATAACACACATAACTCATGGACATAAATAAAGACTTGTGACACTGCTGGACCGACCTACACACACTCCTGGTTATGTGCTGGGTCAGGTGTTGAAGAGGGAAATGTCAAGCATCTCTTGGCCCAACCTCACTGTGACCCCAATACGGGTCACCAGAGGTCAACGAAATCTGACTCTGAGGAGCTAGGCTATCTCTGCACGCACACACACACACAGATGGAGGGTGGTGGTGATACCGTCAGGAGAGGGTGTCAGGTCAACCTGAGAAAGAGGACAGACGGGCTCAGACTAGAACTGTTTTGGAACAAAGTAATAATGGCTGTATTTAATTCTACTACAGAGATCTTATTTTTGGCTTTTTAAAATCAATGAATGAATTAAGCAGCATTGAACAGGCCCTCACTGTGACCCCATCATCGGACCAGTCAACAAGGCTCTGAATTATCATGCGTTTGACACTGCAGGAAGGAGTTTGATGCCACTTCCTGTCTCCACTAGGTGGCACTACATAAGAGTAGCTAATTATATTTTGTATTCCAGTATATTAAGTGTAGACAACACTGTAAAGTACATGTAAGTCAGATGATGACTGTCATACAAGGCTTGCTTCCTGTTGCCAGAAGGTGGCGCAATGAGTATATCTCCTGATTGGGATGTAAATGTGATCATGAAGGGACTCTTATCAAACATGTGAAGGGGCTGATTGTATCATCTCAAATTACAGCAACTTCCTTTTTTCATGGCAAGAAATCAAAACTCTATAGCCAAATCTTTTAATTGTAATACAAGTCTAATCAAAATGATTTGCATAAATGTCCCTGTCTGTTTCACTGATGTCAAACATAGCACCTACCTTATGTCAGCTGCTGTCAAAGAGAAGAGGTCTGAATGAACTCAGCCTGGCCTCCATGTTGGAGATGACAGTGATGTTTGGAAGAGCGAGAAAAGTTAAGTAAAAGAGGTTAACGTCCAACATTAACTCTCAAAAATATTTCATACAATTAATTCTTGAACGTACCTGTGAGTCCATAAAGGAGGAGGGGCCCCACCTTTGATTGGCTGACCGGCGAGTCATAACCAGGAAGTGTTATGAAGCTGCTCAAGTGCAGAGAACATTAATGAAAATGATGTCATCATCCTGCTCTTTCTTCTGAGAGAGAGAGTAATCCAACCACCATGTTAGAACTGTATGAAAAGTTTATGTGTTCTAACATTGGTGACAAATGGGGGCTAACTCCTTCCACTTTGTACCTTTCCCAAATGTTACTGGGGCTCTGCACTGCACCCATGAGTGTAGAAAGCATTTGTCCAGTCTGCACAAGACAGACTTTGTTACTCCTCTGATGTCTAATGTCTTTTATTTTATTTGAAGTGCAGTTTTAAGTGTGTGTCTCTTGTTTATCTCAGACAATATAAAAATACATGCTTTACCATTTCCTGTAGTCCACATCTACCTGTAGCAGGTCTTTACATTAATGTCCTGTTTAAACAGGTGTGAGTAAACCTCATCCTTGATTTCTACTTTGACTGATGTCTCTTGTTTTCCCTACTTTTCTTTGAAAGCTGTAGACAGTCCCATTCCTCTGTAGGATGAATATCACGTCATTATTTGAAACTGGGGGGAAAAAAAGCTTTAAGGATGAAAGTCTGAAATTTAATTTTAAAAGTTTAAAGACTGAAACCAAGTTTTGCAGACTTGTATGTTTTGGTAGACTGAAAACAAAAATAAAATCTTTGCAAACATTTCATAATTGAGTTTCTCTTCTTCACAACTGCAGCACTCTTTACAGGTTCTCTCCAACACACTTTTTTGGTCACTGTCTTGTAAATGGTGAACTGAAAACTGCACTGTAAAAACAAAAAAGGTTGAGAAATCTCAAAATTCCATGACAACAGACTGCAATAGATTTGAGTTTTGAGCCCAACTCAAATTCTTTGTTTGTTTTGAAGGAGTTTTACCTACTGAGCTTTTGTTGAAATAGTTTACTTTTCTTTAGATGAACTTCAATTTGAATTAAACTGAATTTTAGAAACTTAGAAACAAAATTCATTGATTTGCAAGTAAATGTTAAAATTTTAGTATTTTCAATCAAAACTTTATTTTTTCCAGGCAATAAAAAAAAGACAAATCAGGTTCACAGCTCACTGTTACCAATTTTAACATTTTTTTGTTTTGTTTTTTGTTTCAAAAGCCCAGAGATTCAAGTTTATCTAAAGAGGAAAAGTAAATCATCTCGACTAAAGATTATAGGTCAGCAAAACTTTTTAAAGTTTATTTCAAAACTTCAAAAGAGTTTAAGTTGGGCTAAAAACTCAAAAATCTATTGCAGCGTTGCCTTGAAATTTTAAGTCCTCTCAACATTTTTTACAGTGTGCTGTGCAAGGAGCTGGCAGAAATGATGTGACTTCACAAGGTTTCAAACCTGGAAAACAAATTACACTGGGAGAACAATGACAAATTTCAAACAAAGTGTGTTGGAGAAACACTGTAAAAAAAACTACCAATTGAACATTATACAAGTGTTCATTTGGTGGTGGTATCAATTTTGCAAAATAAAACCAATTTTGAATTAGATTATAGGATGTCAAACACTGAATTTCAACCTTACAGCTTTTTTCTCTGTTTTGAATAATGACATGATATTCATCCCACAGAGGAAATGAGGGCCTATACTACCTACAGCATTCAAAGGAAAGTAGGAGAAAGGAGAGAAACCAGTAGAAGTAGAAAGGAGGACATTTGGTCTCACTGGTTTCAACAAGATATTAATGTGTGAGCAGCTGTCTCTGTGACTGAGGAAGAAACACACTGTTGTGTAGTCAGCAGTGAACATATATAGTGACCAAGTCAAACCAAATAACACACAAGAGGAAAACAAGATGGACGACAACTACAACTAATACAAGACAAAAACTAACTAAAGCCTGAACCCCCCTCTGACTTGGCAGCACATGGTTTGGTCTGATGAGCTGGCTTTCAGATTTAAGAGGCTCCACCCCTCAGACACACCTTTTGCTCAACCAGGAAGTGAACCGCCCCCAACAAGCACAGTAAGTCAAGAAACACATGGTTAATATAAGAGAAAAGAGCTTGTTTAACCCCACAGTGTGAGAATATGTTCACTCCATTTAAACAGTGTGAGAATGTGTTCACTCCATTTAAACAGAGTGAGAATGTGTTCACTCCATTTAAACAGTGTGAGAATGTGTTCACTCCTCCATTTAAACAGTGTGACGATACAAACAAATCAACAAGATTCACATCAAACAAACATGTGTCATGTGAATTGTTTGGTTGTGTTTGACTGCAGATGAAATGAACCTGTGCAGGTGAGTGTGCATTTGTGGCTGTTAGCATGGCTGATAGCATTGCTGTTAGCAAGTGTGGCTATTCGCATGGCTGTTAGCATGTGTGGTTGTGGTCATCAAATATTTAGCACTCTTTTTAAAGATACTACTCGCACAGAGCAGCAAAATATTCTCTGCATTTTCAACTGTGTACAGTAATGTGCCAAAAATGGTAAAACTACTGGTGTTAAAATGTTTAAAGGGACATTCATCCCCAAATCAATCTTTTTCTCTCATCTGTTTATCCATTGAGACAGTTTTTGGTGAGTTGCAGAGTTTTGAAAATGTCTGTCTTCTCTCAAATATAATGGAACCAAATGTCACTCGACTGTTTTCTTTCTGCAGCTGTATTGTAGGTTTGGGGAGTGTTACTTTAAAAATATATTCCAATTTACTAATTACCTGTAGTCAGTAAATTAATCCAAGTATTGCAATATTAAAGTATTGCAATTTGATTACTTTCCATCACTTTTTGAATTGTTTAGCCTGCTGTTTAGCATGCCCAGCCTGGACTGCTATTCTGATTTGACCATGTACACTAAAGTTAATACAGCTTCCCGCGTTTTAGTGAAATGTGGAAGTTCACATACTGACATGGCAACACAGTTTGATGATACATCGCAATCTTCACAACACACCATTACCAACGTCTTAAGACTTTTCTGACCAGATTTGAGTTGGATATGGTCGACCTGCTAGGGGGAGCAGATCAGAGCTCAAAACATGTCATTTCCTGTTGCCAGTAGGTGGTACTATGACTATGATTGAATATTGTCATGTAGATGTGTTCAGGGTGGGACTCTGATCAAATATGAACTTTGGTGTAGATGGGATCGTTTATACTAAAGTTATAACAATTTTGTATTTCATGACATCAACTATATCGAAATCTTTAAATAACTTTTGATTACAAACTAGTCTAGGTGGCACACACTATTTTGAAGTTGTTATGATAAATTCTGTGGGAGGAGTTTGTTAAATGCGTGTTGACAATCCCAAAATTGACCACTAAATTCAAAATGGCTGACTTCCCATTGGGTTTAGGCTGTGGGTCCCTACAGACTTTTTTGTGTGTCTGCGCATCATACACGTGTTCCATTTTTCATGCATGTCAGTGTAACATGTCACAGGGGTCAGGGGCGTAGAATTGGGTAGGGACGCTAGGGACACGTCCCTACCAATATCCAGCCACTAACGTGTAGTCACTATCAATACAACCGCTGTCCGTAGTGTTTAGTCAATGATTATGGCACACAAAGGGTTAACAGTCGGTCTAACCTAAATATCGCTCTCCGATTGGCTCCGCTGGTTTCTCACTAACGTACATGTGATTGGCCGTCCCCGCTGTCACTCCATCTGCTTGTATATGCTACTTGCAACCTGTTAGTTGGACAGGACAGGAGGCAGTGCATGTATCTGCAACCACGAGTGTAAGTAGGGAGGGCAACCGAAATTGAATTTTTTTTCTGACTATGATTGTTTGCTTGTTTGATCAGCTCTACATGACATGAAATTATGATTGCAAATACAAAAAACCCATCAACTTCCAGGAGTGCTGCCTTGGAGCACTTTTGTGTCCCCACCAATGTCAAAACCAAACCTACTCCCTTGACAGGGGTTACTGATTAGAGGGTCCGCCACCAAAAGCTATATCCGACAAAATTTTTCACCACAACTAAAATGTGTGTCAAGTTTCATGTGCCATCGAGCATGTTTAGCCCCACAAAAATGTGACTGAAGAGTATGAAAAAGAAAAAGAACCACCTGGTCTCGCTCTATGTAGCCTAACTTTGGTGGCAAGACTGCAACAAGTAACTAATGCTTAATGGCACTAAGTCACACACCAACAACTATGTCACTGATTTTGGTGAAACAGGATCATATTTTATGGGGAAAATATTTAGTTTTTCACTCTGATGCCCTCTGGCTGCTTTGCCTTTGCTCTCTGTGATCTACAGTGTCCTGTTGGACAGTGAAGTAGACTGCTGCTAAACATAGCTGTCTTTAGCTAGTTAGCTTAACTGCACTGCCCATACTTGGAGCTCAGAGCAGAGGGGGAGTGTTGGTGTTTACTTTGGAGCTTTGGGCCACTGGGAAGAGGAGGTTTTCATGCCTGTGGCGGTAGAAACAGAGGACACTGAGAAGAGAAAAGGGGAGAAACTGAGCAAGAGGCCGTGGTACAAGAGTAAAAGCTGGACTGACTTTTAGTCACTGGTGAGAGCTTTGTGAAGTAAAAAGCTTCAAGACAGATGGCAAGCTGGCTGTCTTGTGGGTGACACGGTGGCGTGGTCGTCACCTCACAGCAAGGAGATCTTGGGTTCGAATCCCGGTTTGGATACTGCCTTTCTGCATGTTTGCATGTTTTCTCCATGTCTGTGTGGGTTTCATTCAGGTGCTCCAGTTTCCCCCGCCATAAAAACCATGTAGCTGGTCGCTTAGTCCACTGCTCCTTATGCTACAGTTGTAGGATGGTTAAATGCAGAGAATGAATTTGACTGTATAATTGTACACTGTATGATTGTATTACAACAGCGTACCTTTACCTTTGCTGTTGCACTAGGCATAATATCAGCTGCTTGGTATGTGTTGTGTTGTTGCACTTGCTTGGTATTTGGTTGTGTTAGTAAAGTTGCTAACTCGCTAATATTTGATCATAGGTAACGTAATCATAACAAATGCATGTCCACAGCTGTCCATATTAACGACAGAAGTGTATAAGTGAATTGCAGACTGAAACTGTAGGAGCAACAAACTGCAAAACGTACCAAATGTTACACAAAGTAAGTGGTTGCAACATGAATAAAAAATGGACAGAAAACAGGAGGGTGAAAGAAAACCAAAGACAAGAATAGCAGAAAAAAAAGAATGATGGGGACAACATTTGATGACCTGTAACCTCTTCCTCAAACATCACATTAATCTCATTCTCTGTTTTTACAGTTTCTTTGTTTTTCTCAGCTGTCCACTTTGTACATCCCAACATTTCTGAATGAAATCTGTCACATATAATATTATCAGGTAGTCACTTGGGCACAGTTCCCCGGGGACTGGGTGGTCAAATCCCCCCTTACTTTTGAAAAAACATTACCGTAATTTCCGGACTATAAGCCGCTACTTTTTTCACACGCTTTGAACCCTGCGGCCTTAACAATGATGCGGCTAATCTATTGATTTTTACGGGCTAACGGCCTCCAGGGGGCGCTCTAGCAGGAAGTGCAAGCGCGAGACAGACAGGTGGACGAGATAATGCGGCGAGGAAGACGCTAGTTTGATTGGGTTGAAGAAGACGACTTCAGTGGTTTCAGTGCGCAGGAGGAAGAAGAAGATGAAGATGGCGATCAGTGACTTTTCTGGTAGGCTAACGGTCTACGGCTGGTTATTTTTTTAACCAGCTGTGTGACTGTCGTTTTACTGCCGAGTGACTGCTGTGTAACTGCCGTGTTACAGGCACTGTTAGGGAAAAAAGCATTAAAATTTTTAAAAATCTTTCTCTGTACCATCTTTCTGTTTAAATATCTCATATTACAACGTGGACACCTGCGGCTTATCGACAAGTGCGGCCTATATATGTGCAATTTTATTTTTCTTTCTAAAATTAGTTGGCGCGGCTTATATTCAGGTGCGCTCAATAGTCCGAACATTACGGTACATTGTCACCCCAAATAAATTATAATTGAAAGTATATATTTAATAGAAGCCGACTCCCCTTTTCAACATAACACAACACTTTTAAAAAAGTCCCGCCCATATATATTCTGCCTAGTGATCTGAACCACATACATCACTTTCCTGTCATGGAGTGAAAATGAACACTGTAAAAGTCCAGGACCAGTCAGTATGTGTACAACTGTGGCAAACGCATCACAGGTTAATGATGTCACTGAGTAAATCATGTGTGTGCTGATTATGCGTGTAGACTGAAGTGAATCAGAAAAGTGGCTTAGTGATGGTGTAACTAAAGTTTTGACTGTGAAAAAATACGGCCCTACCATAATGAACTTGCTTTAGGATAGAGTGTAATTTAAAAATCTGTCCACTCGCCGGGAGCAGAGAGTACTATAACAGCGGCAGAACTACCATATATGCAGGCAATGCAACTGCACTGGGTCCCACAACCAATCAGGGCCCGCACACATGAGCCTCTGATAGTTCACTTTGCACAGGCAGGCCCTTATCTTAATGTAATTTGCCACTGTCATTTCAAAAGAATACCAGTTTACTTGTCACATACTTGTTGTCATTCACCACATAAATTATAATACAAAAAGCATATCATTTGACTTTTACCTCTATGTCACATTTCTAAATTAAGTTAGTAGGATAGGATTAATCAATTGTATGTCCAAAAATTTACTAAGTGTGCCCACATAGATTTCTGGGTTATTGAAACTATGCCCAGAGGAAAATTTTCTTTCACTTTGTCTCATGAGAAATAAATGAGATTCTTCTTCTTATTCTTAGACCATCAGTTGAGCTCAAATGAGTCTCAGGCTGAGATGAGACAAAGATTATTGTTCAGGGGTCAAAGTTTATTTTAAAGAATTATGAGGAAAGGGTTCCAGTCTTATATTGGTCTTAATTTGAGGTCATTTATGTCTAGGAGACAAAGATGAAATCTTATTTTGAACTTTTCCTTTCCTCTGGGTGGACATGTGTGGTACTACTGCAATGCAAAATACACAGAAAAGTTAGCTGGTGAAATGTCAAGACAGCAAGAAAGTAAAAAACAACCAATGAAGTACAAATATAAATGTGAGTTTCAGAGGCAGAAATTGAAAGCCAAGAAAGCAGCCAAGAAAGAAAAAGCAAAGCTTCCAAAAATAGTTTTCTCTCAGAAAGTTCCAGAAGACAAAAAAGCAAGGACAAGTTGTTCCTGTGGGTGTACCAAAGAGAATGAGCCCATGATGTTAGTAGAACTTATTACTATTACTTATTTGACTAATAATCAACCTACACACTTGTGTTATGTGTTTATAGGCTGATGCCTACATGCATACATAAATACTGTTGTCGATGTGAAGGTGTGCTGTCGCCTGTTATATTGTATTTTCATCTGTGTGCAGGTGTTGATTTTTGGACACATACATACTGTGGCCTTTGTTTGCAGCTCTCCCAGAGGCCTGGTGGTCAGACCTGCATTGAATCTTTTTGTGTCAGTCTGATTAAAGAAATGCAGGATGGTGCAGAAAGTCCACTTCTTTGTGGACTTGACATTAGATAGTAGTAGTAGTAGTCACACAGATCAAACACTCAGTTTCCTGAAGTATGGAAAATGGTTGAAAATGAGAAGAAGCAAGTCCCACTGTGCCCACAAAGGACATGGGTTAAAATGTGTATTTTGAAAGGCTAAGAAGTGACATAAACTTATAAATTATTAATATAATATAGTTAAGACTCTCATGAATAAAAAAGCAAAGGCAAGAAAAATTCATCTTTATAAATTTTACTGGCCACATCCAATTATTTGTTACATCACTAGAAAGCCCAGGATGTGATTTCTAAAGGACATTATGACTCAAATAAACTACATGCATGGTGTTAGAAATAAAGGCCTCAGTGTCATGTCCCCCACAGAGGACAAAAATGAATTGCCAGATCTTAGAAGGCTGTCACTGCAGTCTTTTTTTTCCTAATAATCATTTCATATCAGCCTCAACTGCACTGCATTTTGCTGTGACTGGTCATTTTAAACCTGCATGCGTTCCTTCATTCTCTACTGACATTATGTTATATCACATGTGATTGTGATGGGCAGGATGCAGTTCGATAATCTTGCGTTTGGGCACAGCGCTTATTACACTGCTATATTTTAACGTTAATAATCCAAATTAATGACCCTTTTAAACAGTACAGTAATGGAGTAAGCAAGGAAGCGGAACTTCAACATGTGTGTTTTCTTGGCTCGTCATCTCTACCAAGTTTCTGCTTGAATTCGAGGCATTACTTAGCTTTACTGACCAATAACTGCAGATGTTAAGATAAGGCATTGTTCCTTTACAGGAAGCTAAGGGAACACAAAGATCACCGCTGTTCTTTTTTAGTTGAATTTATGCTCAAAACAACCTGACAGAAGTGTTAGAGGTTGTACAGTATCTGCACATATGTTGGACCTGGATCACTGGGAGAACTGAAAAAAGGAGACTCAAAGCTCAATCAACAACTGTAACCCTCCTAATGTCCCTGAACCATACTTTAAGGGAACAGTGATGTAAATGTCACCCACGTCAGTGTTAACAGTGAGGAGAGAAACAAACTAAGGACAGAGCTCAGTCACAAGTCACAAAGAGCCATAAAAGGAGGATAGACTACTGCAAACCTGGCAATTAACCAATGACCCGGCAGCCACAGGGAGACAAACGGGAAGTCATGCAGCAAGTGGCGACAAATAGTGAGATTAAAGTGTCCAACACTGGTAACTTTAAGGATGGAGCTGACAGGATAAGAAGACAAAAGGAGGAGCTCAGCATGAGTCACAAACTAGAGATGGCGGGGACTGTAAACTGGCAACCTTAAAACTGACCTGGCAATAACAGGGATACATGCAACGATGACACAAGGCCTCAGTCATGTGTCAGTTGGAACCATAAAAGGGGAATGAACAGCTCCAAATCTGGCAACCCCACATCTCACCTGACAAAGAAAGATCTCAATCTTGGCTGCACTGGAGCCATTAAAAGAGGGTAAAGTCTTCTCACCTGGCAACCTCAGGTCTTATAATGGCGTGTGTTTCCCCAGGCGAGTCTCTGAGGTGTTTGTGTGGTCAAAGTGTTGCTGATCGATTGTAACTGGTGGTCATGACCTCATCGTCTGGCCTCCAGGAAACGGTGCAGACCAGAGACAAACAGGCCCTCCTTCACACAGTGGCACTAAATGCAACTTGAGTGAGCCAATCACATGTAGACAGCATGAAATACAGATGTAATCTGTCTGTGGGGGAACATTTCTTTTTTTGTTGAAGTCTCAAAGCTCCAACATAACAACAACAAAGAATCATTAACAGCCAACAGACAGGTCTTCTTTGGGATTTCCTTTTGATTCATTTTTAATGAAGTTTTAATACAACTGTTTGACTGTAGACTACTTATAAAAACAATTCCCAAAGAATTTATTTTTCTTAACGGTAGTATAAAGAATAAAGAAATCTTGCTCAACACATTTTATGTGTGGCCTAATGTACTGTTTTGTGAGGTTCAAATTAACTCTGAATGCTGGTGTGGATGCTGCCAGTTGAGCTCTGGTGGGGACCAAAAAACCCAACCAAGACCCCTGTTTTCATGTGGTCTGTCTGATTCCAGTCAGACCCTGGTGCAGTTTTGCCATGTTTCCACTTCATGATACGGCTCAGCTCAACTCTCATTCTTTTTTGGTTTTACATTGTCAAAAGTTGTGGATAATACGCTACCTGGTACCTGGCACTTGTTTTGGTATCACCTTGGTTGAGGTTCCGGGTGAGCTGAGCTGATACTAAACGGTGGAGTGAAGACACTAGAATTCTAAGTTATAAGACATGAAGCAACCAGAGTTGTCTTGTCATCTGTGCTCTGATGCAGGATTTCCAAACTCTCCTGTTTTTTTTTATCCCTGGCAGGTGTAAGTCTGGAGGTAATCATGCAATGTGTGTGTGCATGCACGCATGCATGAGTGAGTGCGCGCGTGAGTGATCAGTGGACCTTGTCTGCAGCTAATCTCGAATACTACTGGACCCTAGGGTTGAACCGGTGGATTATACCATCATCCATCGTGATGGCTGATGAATGAGTCTTCCAACACTGCATCATCATAATTTAAAAGCCTTCTGCATTTGAGGTGAGAAAATACAAAGAAGCTGTTGCTGCTGTTTATTGCACGTCTCCATGTCGTGTTTGATTTTTTCTTATTAAACTCAACTCAAGTTATCACACATGTGGTGTCAAGATGAAGTCCCATTTTAGACCCAGCAACAATATCATTGTCTATTGCAATGTTTCATGTCATATGTCAGTTTGGTAGACATCATCTAATGCTACTGGACCCATCATTTTTTGTTCACATTCATGACTATGATACACAATCCTTGAAAACCCTCCTTTATGCTTCCATACCAGCATTATGTTCTCAGGTCATCCCATTCTTGTCACTGTGATATCCCAAGAATACTTTGAGGGAATTTTTTTCAAACCTGACACAAATAAGCAGTTGGACTCAGGGATGACCTGATTACATTTTGGTGGTCAAAGGTCACTGTGACTGTGACCTTTGTGTCACTATCATTACCATCCCATTCTTGTGAAGACAATATCTCAGGAACCCTTGGAGGGAATTTCACAAGCTGTGGGCAAAGGACAAGATTCTGGTATCGTAAGCGCACTGGTTTCCATTTGTAGTTCATGTAGTTTGTAGTTTGTAGTGCGAGTGTTATTAATAGGACCTGTTTGGATGATCTTTGGTTGTGGAGAGGAAAAGATGCACAATGCATTGACCGAAATGGATTCTCAAATGGATTAGGGTTAGGAAACTCAAACACCTGATTGAGGTCAGGACAAAATTGTGGTTATGCTTAATAAAAACACAAACATTAATTGCAGGCTAATGAGCCGATGTAAATTCCAGTCTACTGTATGAAAGTCAGACATGGTACAGGCCCATTCACCACCCATCACCCCACTCAATATGGATGTAGTAAGTCTCCACCAGTTACTTAGCAGGAGTACAGGACTCCAGCTAAGCAACCAGGAAGTTACCAGCAAGTTGCCACCTGTCCTGTATAACACAGGACTATCCCTTATTTAAAAGGAAAAGGCTCTGTCCCTTACTGAATCAGTGCAGGATGCAATTTGTCCCTTATTTTCATGCACACCCTACTCTAATGCATAACAATACATTTTCACATATGTGGAATGTTATGAGAAATAATAAAACCTAAACAGTTTCATGAGACATAGTGGAGGTGTATTGAATCAGAATGACAGGCAAGTTGTCTGTCACTCAACATCATTGTAACCGTAGTTACAGAGACTCAGACACGTTTTCTTTCTTTTAATGCCGACAAACACATTTAGTTCAAGTCCACCAGTGTCAGTAGGACTGACTACAAGGAAAACTGTGCAGTTTGCCATTGAATATTTTCTGTCGCCTACGGTGGGATTGTAGCAATCAGCTATGGCTACCACAGAAGGTTATTAAAGTACATCCCCATACTGTACCACACACACACTCCTCACTGTCACAGACACACCTCCACTCCTGAGCCAGTTTCGGCAGTGAGGCCGTCCTGCTGGAGAGAGAGCGTTTTTGGCATCTGTCTTTCTTTTCCGTCTTCTTTTTTTAAGGAAAGTCCACGTTTCACCCATGTGGCTGTCCTGCCGGAACCCCTGGCCTTTAAATGCCTGGAGTTGGCAGATCAGAGGATCATTTCCACATCAAGCTGCGGCAGCTGCTGGAGAATAACCC
>JAJHUR010090499.1:0-14596 GCA_027495735.1 Lutjanus campechanus | reverse complement strand
ACCTCTAAGGTTTCCGTGTTAGGGAATACATTTATATCGGTAGGGGGCACAAGTTGATCAATTTTGTCTCTAATAGATGTAATTTTGTCATTAAAGAAGCTCATAAAGTTATTGCTGCTGAGAGACAGAGGAATACATGATTCTATAGAGCTATGACTCTGTGTCAGCCTTGCTACAGTGTTGAAAAGAAACCTATGGTTGTTCTTGTTATCCTCAATTAATGATGAGTAATAGGCTGATTTTGCATTGCAGAGGCCATTCTTATAGGTTTTAAGACTATGTTGCCGAGTTATTCGATTTTCTTCCAAATTTGTGGAACGCCATTTCCTCTCTAGCTTTCGTGATGCCTGCTTTAACTTACGAGTTTCTGAATTATACCAGGGGGCCTGCTTTCTTTGTTTTATAGACTTCTTTTTCAGGGGAGCAATAGAATTAAGCGTAGTTTGCAAGGAACCTGCAGCATGATCGACAAGATGATCGATTTGAGAGAAAGTAAATAAAGTGTTATCAGGAATATTTAGGCATGACACTGAGTTAAGAGCTGAGGGAATCTTTTCCTTAAATGTAGCTACAGCACTTTCAGAAAGGCATCTGGTGTAATACTTTTTAGGAATTTGAGTGTAGTCCAGTAGTAAGAATTCAAACGTTATTAAAAAATGATCCGATAAAACAGGATTTTGTGGGTAAACTATTAGATGGTCAATTTCAATGCCATAGGCAAGAGCAAGGTCGAGCGTGTGGCCGAGACAGTGAGTGGGCTTATGTACAATCTGACTGAAACCAATTGAGTCCAGTAATGACATAAATGCAATGCTAAGGCTATCATTATCGACATCTACATGAATATTAAAATCTCCAACAATGATAACCTTGTCTGTTTCAAGGACTAAGCTTGATAAAAACTGAGAGAATTCAGTCAGAAATTCTGATTATGGGCCAGGAGCTCGGTACACAACAACAAATATAACTGGCTGTGGTGTTTTCCAGTTTGGATGTGAAATACTCAGAACAAGGCTTTCAAAAGAGTTATAATTAAGTCTAGGTTTGGGACTGATAAATAGGGAGGAGTCATAAATAGCTGCAACTCCACCTCCTCTGCCAGAGCCTCGAGGAATATGAGTATTAATATGACTAGGGGGAGTAGCTTCATTTAAGCTAACATATTCATCAGGACCTAACCAGGTTTCAGTGAGACAGAATAAATCTATATGATAATCAGAGATTAGTTCATTTATTAATATGGCCTTTGATGACAGAGATCTGATATTTAAGAGTCCACATTTGATGTTTATATTTTATTATGCCGGTCTGAAGCGCAATGGATTTAATTTATTCAAGGTGTATCCAAATCCTCCTTTGCTGTCTCCTCCAAGGGGTGCGAGTGAGTGAGTGAGTGATATTTTGCCCTGCCCCGCCCAACGCGCCACCAGCGCAAAGCAGCAAACACCTATCAGCTGTGCCCAAGTGCCCTCATTAATTCACCGGCGAGTTTAGGCTGAACATGCAATAAACCAATCAGAAAGTCAGCTCTCATCGCCTGTAAGAGGTAGGTGTGCCAGCAGCGCAAGTGGTGGCAACATGACGACGGATTTACAAGGAGGAAACAAAGAGAAAAGATTTTCAAAGTGAACACAGATCTCCTGGTAGTACAATAAATAAACCACAAATGTCATGCAGATATGTAACTGGTTATGTTTTACATTGAAGCACCTTGAAATTGTGTTGTATTTTATAATTAATCATTACCTCCCACCTAATCCTCATCTCCTCCTCCAGTCCTCCTCCTCTGTCCCGTTACGAAACAATCAGAAAGAGTTTCTGAAGTTTGAAGTGCGCAAAATCACGCACGGGTATATCCAACCAGCTCCGACAGGAGCACACACACCGTTTTCTCTCCGGGTTGGGCAGGACCGTGCGGTCAAATATTGTGTCTTGTATGTTCTAGATCATAAGTGTTTAATCATTGTTTTTCTGGATCACAGGCAGAGACAAACAGCTGTCATGCTGACTCATCTGATAAAGACGATCTGACAGCTGTGATCCCGTGCTCAAATTACAGGTCTGTTTAGATTTATTAGGCTTTATAATTACAAATAATTTATTTTTCCTTATTAGTGAGTTTATGTTAAAAGACACACTCGCACACAGCTGTTTAACACTTATGAAAGGTGTTCTGTGATTGTGGAGACCTGTGTGCGCCTCAGCCAAACGTGACACATGCACACACTTTTAACTTCAATATTTACACTTTATTGCTGATAGAAAATATGTTTAAATGACACTTTACTGATCCACACTCCTGTGTGGGGAAAGGAATGAACAAAAATCAAGGTGTTTTGTGATTTTGAAGACGTGTGTGTGTTTCGGCCAAACTCGCCGGGTGCTAAAGTGTGTGTTACAAACTGTGGGCAGTGGAGTTTGAAAAGTTGTAGTATGGGAAGTGTAGGATTATTCATATTAGGGAGGTCTGCTGCTTCAGTAATGGCCGCTCCTTTTCAAAGCAGTTTCTTGCGTATCCCTTAACTTTATGGAAATGCAATACTAAATTGCTAGAGTATCCTTTTAAGTGTAATGGGGTTACTGAAAATTGTAGACTGATGTCTGGTGTTGTTTCTCTGTAATGTTCATCAGAAAACATGGGTTACTACATCCCGAGGGTGCCATATCAGAGACAATCTTGTGACAGTATAAAAAAAAAAAAGAAAAAGAAAAGGTGTGGACTGTCAGTCCTTATAACGTCACTGAAACTTGAGTTTGCCTTGGTCTTGAAGAGAGATTTATACAGATTATAGGTGAGAATGAGCTGAGCTCTGTGGGTGCACATGTTTGGATTAACACCAGTCACATGCTGTAGGACACTGAGATGTTTACAGTATATGTGTAACTCCATCCCATCACAAATACAATCATGCCTGTATTGCTGCTGCTCTATCTATCTATCTATCTATCTATCTATCTATCTATCTATCTATCTATCTAGATAGATAGATAGATAGATAGTGTATATTCTATAATATATGTATTTTGTTTTTCAGCTTCAGTATTGATCATAAAATGACTGAAGTAAAAACAGTGTGGTATATGTCAATGAATTCCAACAACATTGATTTTAATGCATTTAAATTTTTTGTGGGTTAGGTTTTTAATTTGGTATACTAACTTACTCCTTCGGCCCATTTTTGGCCCATTTTAAAAAAATACTAGCCCTTGTGAAGAATGATGCCAAATGCATGAGCACAGCCTCAACAGTCTCAGAAAACCCAAATGGCCCAAACAGATTATGTTTCTTTATGTTATTTATAATTCCCCCAAACCCAACAACTTGCATCACACCATGAATACACTCAAATAATGTAGTTTCACTTATACATATTTTTTAATTGAAAAAGTACAAGACAACCTTATCACAAAAATACAGATAAGAACACACCTTACATTTACAGGATCATAATTTTGTTGTCAACTTCCTTTAAGTTAGACTTTAGCCATGTGCACAGCACATACAGTGTGATATTTTATTAGTTCCTGTATAAAACTACAGGACAACTGATAAAAATACAAAATTGTAATAAGACCACAGGACTCAGAATTGTAGATAGTACAGTATCATGTTATAACTTCACAAGTTCACAAAATCCTTTCCCTGAATGCAGACGTCCAGGCAGCAGAGTGACACAGACACTGTCACCAGTGTCCACTTCATGGGTGGATGGAACAATGAAATGGAGTCATTTAACTATTGACTGACTTCATTTTGTCCTGAAAGGTTTTTTTTCCAAGACACACTCACTGATACACACTTTAAAGGGCCACTTCACACACATTATCTGGATTATCTGGGGTGACAGGGACATCTGGGCATACAAAACAAAACTATTTGAATGATTATGTACCACGTGATGTGTGTTTTTTCCTGTAATTTGGATGAACTGACCCTTTAACGGTGACATGGGGGGGGGATTTGGGATGTTGTTGCACAGTATAATAAAATGAAAGAGTGTATCTGTGATCAGTGTACAGCGGCCTTCCTGCACATGGTCAGCAGTCTACCGTATGGATGGATTGAGCAGACTGTGTGCACGCTGACCTGAAGAACTGCACTGATCTCACTGAATAACCAAATGAGCAGCCAGTGTAGAGGGCTGGCCCCGGGTCAGTGACAGAGGGCTGTAAACATGATGCCCGCCATGCAAAGCAGTGATACTGGAGAACAGTGAGCACAGCTGTGGGCAGCAGACACACATGTATACCTGCATGCATCACTGCTGAGCAGCTGAGATGTTGGAGAGGAGATTTAAACAACCACACTGTAACAAGAGATGTGACAGGACCAGCAGACTTATTCTGACAATGTGTACAATGACATGTATCTGACAGTAGTGAGCCTGCATAGCTTGGATCAGTGTGGACATCAACGCTGGTTTGAAGGAATCACAGCCTAAAGCCACCACAGCAACAGTTTGCATGATATTTGCTTAAGCTATTTGCGACTTAATACCCAGTGAGTGCGTTCAGTGTGGCCGGCCTCTGTGCTAACGCATCATCACTTCTACTGAAGGCACTCATGCTTAACAGAGAAAACTACAATCCCAAACAGGAGTTTGCCTGCTTACAATATATGCTATCGTATGTGGAATGTTGAAACTGAGATTTCAAACCTCTGAATAAGAAAACAGGAGAGCATACATACAGGGAACAAATCAAATGTGGTCACCTATCTCCCTCCAGTCCTTTTTTGACCTGGGTTATTGATGCTCGGATTTATTCATCAATTGCACCACAGCCAGCCAAACAAACACACCTCGCGCCTTCAGACATCAACTTCCACCCAGCTCTGTTGGTTTAAAACTGTCCTCCCTCCCCCCGAAAGGAATACCAGCACCTTCAGTTACTTGGAGGTTATATTTACAAAATATATAAAGAAAAATATAGGGTTACTGGCCCCAGCATATAGTACAGTCAAACAGCTGTCCGTAAATATTTCTCCCATGATTATCCTTTCTAAAAGTAAATCACGGGGTAAAGATAGCCGGAACGTGACAAGGCGCAACTAGGACAACATGGCCACCAGAGCTGGGCTACAGTCAACTGCAGAGACTCAGAGAGACAGAGAGGAGACGAATATAAGAGAGAAGGAGTCTGGGAAATCTGTCCACTAAACTGAACGAGTGCATTGGCCAGCTAATGCTGTAGGAAGTGAAAGCAAAGCTTGAAAAGGGGTGTTGGTTTAGTAATAGCAAGGGCACACAAGAGATAATTGAATTGGTCGTACCGGAACTGCGCCAAAGTTTGTATCCTCAACAAAATGTATTGGTGTGCTTATTTTATCCTGAGTGTGTTGTTGTTTATCTCTGTGTGAGGAAATGACTGCAGGGGAAATGCACTTAGTAAATGACACTGATGTATAGCCTGAGAAATTCCCTTAAAAACTGAGGAAAGATTGCGCTTCAAGATACAATTAGAGGAATTACATTAGAGGAACAGTTCAACATTTAAAAAAAAAAGTTTTAATGATTTTATAGCAAGACTATGTAACTTTTGCCGAACAGCGTTCACTATGGCTAACAGGAAAAATTACTGCAACAGAGTTAGCAGTATAGTTAGGTTGTGCTTAATTGCTTCTGAATTCAGCTTTTCAGTTGTAAGAGTAAGACTATTGTTTCTTCTGTCAGAAGTTACATAGAATTACTGTGAAGTGAAGGCAGAGATGACTGGGTCAATGACTTTTTTTGTAGGGGAGACAGATTTTGGCACAATAAAGGCAGTATGGCAAATATCTGCTCAGCTGGTACAAACAAGTGCTGCTGGCTACCGATCTCTGCTGACCTGCTGCAGACGCAGCAGGTGGACGTATTCAGACAATCAGAAATAAGCTGACATAAAGAATAGTCCTGCTCCACATTCAAGGCTACAGTTTCTCTGTTGCATTTCAGCACCTTGACCTTGCCTTTAAACTCCCAAATTCTCCACTTATATAATGTCACAGAGGATGCCTCTCTATCTGCAGTCTTATAGGTCTGACTGAGATTGACGGCAGAAAAGTTCAGAGTTCACCCCCCCTGACAGAGCTATAAACAGACCAGCCCCCTCCCCACCAACCCCCTCCTCTACTCCCTCTCTCTCTCTCTCTCTCTCTCTCTCTCTCTCTCTCTCTCTCTCTCTCTCTTCACCAGTAAGATGATATTATTTCAATTAGGCTCCAGTGCCACACAAAAGAGCTGGAGCACTGAGCAATCAGTGCCACTCTTGACACCAAACACACGCACGTCTCATTTTTTTAGGCTAAGACTCAGAAAGGTCTGTTTGGTTGAAAATAATATAAAAAACATAGTTAAGTCATAAACATCTCCTGTGCACTGCTGCGTGTTTGTCACTCAGTGCAAAGAAAACTAACATGTGACAACAGGATCTTGTTCAGTAGCAGCAAATATGTGATAAATTAGAAAATGAAAACATAAATAATGTGTTTAGCATCTCTGATCAGTGAAAAGACAACCCCTCCTAAAAAAATACAAAACTGCTGTTAACATAAATAAAAAAGAATATATACATAGCAAATATGATACACTTGCATAAAGCTTGGAGTGAAAGTGCATCATGGTCTGGAGCCCCCCGCCCCTACAATATTGAGGTCTATTTATGAGGCCACTAGATTCTTGGCAAGAAATGTGTCACCGTCATGGCAGGTGACACTCGGTTTCCTCTTTTTGTTTTGCCGTTCTTACTCAGGCCGATGTACATCCTTGGGTAGGCCACCGACTCGTAGGCGTTGTAGTTGTTGGCGAGGAGCTTCTCTCTGAACTTGCACTCGTTGTTGTAGTGCAACTGAAAGAGAAAAGATGGAGATGTAAGGATTATGTGAAAATGCTGATTGTTTGAAGGCAGAGACAAAACAAATATGCTGGGACTTTTTTTGAGTCTCTATTGTTGGTTGTGATTCCTATCAAACAATTGCTTTATTTCTGACGCAGGGCTATTGTACAGCAGCTGTTTCAGTCAGATATTTAAACAAGAAATGAGATTGTGAAATGATGAATGATGTGAGTGAGGCTCTTATTGTGCTATTTTCTCTCACTCAGTGGAATAACAGCCTGGGAATAATATGGCTCTTTCCACTTGGATTTGGTTCTGAACTCATCTTTGAATCTTGCTTTGTGGGTATATGGTGTGGTTCTCTTTAAAGAACCAGGAAAAGCTGTTTGTCCACATGGGAAGTCTACACACAGTGCTCAATGTCTCACAACTGGATTGGGTTGCACCCTAATTCTTTAATTAGTTGGTTTCAAACCAGTGGTTGACTAAATCTGGACCATTGTACCATTAAAACTTAAAAGGATAGTCCACCCTAGATGATAGTCCACTCAATATGTACTCACCTCTATGCCGATGTGAGGATGGGGGAAGATCTTCAGTTCACAAAACAATCCTGGAGTTTCAGCAGAAAACAGGGATGCAGCCAAATCCAGTACAATGGCAGTGAATGGAGACCATGGATATACGTATCTCATGCTATTTTCACACATGCATCCATTAAGAGATATATGAAATCTTGCGATACATCGACGCCATGTTTACATGCTACCTCCTACATGCTACAGTTGACATTTCTGCTGAAAACATGGTGTAAATGGCGTCTTTTGTGGTTAAATTTTAATGTTGCAGCTCACGGACACTTGGATTACACCACATGAGCAGGATGGAGACATTTTGTGTTCTTTTTTCTTTTTTTTTTTTTTTTTACATTTTATCCGTGGTGTCCATTCACTGCCATTAGCTGCAACCCTGTTTTCTCCTAAAACTCCAGGATTGTTTTGTGAACTGAAGATCTCAACCATCGTCATATGGACATAGGGATGAGTACGAATTGAGTGGATTATTATCTAGGGGTAGGATATTGCTTTAAGAATGTTTACTTAGCAGGTGAAAAATTGAGTAATATGTAGATCAGTTGCTAAAAACATCTGTGGCACCATCATAGGAGCATCACCCAGAAAATAGCGTAATTCAGTCGCTCCAGTAAGTTGCAATGTTATGATCGCAACAATTAATGCAAATTCAACCTGTAAATTCTGCACAATCTTGCAATTTTGTCCAATCACTGTAACTTTTCCACAATTCCGAGCAATCATGGTAGCTTCCCCCAAGTTCTAACAATCACCGCACTCCCCTGCACAAACATAATACATGTACATCTCAGTGAATTGGCTCAATGCTTTATTTGTCATTTTTTGTCATTGTTACTGACATTTATCTATTTTCTGTGCTCTTTTTGTAATCTTGACTTTGGTAAAATTTAGGGCTGTCAGTTTAACGCGTTAATTAGATTAATTAATTACGCTGCAAATTAACGCGCTATAAAAAATTAACGCAATTAATCATGAGTGGCAAGTCAATGCGCAAGCATTTTAAATTTGGCCCATTGAGTGACCCGTAGGCTGCAGTGGCACGTCACTTCTTACCTGCGCCACTAATCAAAAGCAGGATGACAACAGACATGGACGCGACACAGGAGAGCGAGGCAAGCTTACTTGGACCTTTGAATGGCAAGTTTATTTATAAAAAGAACAAAGACGGGACTATTAACAAGAACGCAGTGATTTGTACCTTGTGTAAAAAAGAATTTTCCTATCACCGAAGCAGCTCCAGCCTGAATTAAACGCTAAACATGTCCGGACAAGTTCCACTGTTAAAGTTGCTGCTAGTGCTGCTAGTGCTGCTAGTGCTACCGTGAGCTCACTCCGCTCACTTGCTGAGTTAGGAAAACGAATGCTTGCTCATGTGGGGATTGTTTCAATTGTCGGATGTAAATATGATTATAGAGTGTGGTCTAGACCTACTCTATATGTAAAGTGTCTTGAGACAACTTTGTTGTGAATTGGCGCTATATAAATAAAATTTGATTTGATTTGATTTGATTTGAATGAGCAAAGTCACGACAGAAAAACTGACAAACTCAATTGCAAAGTGGGTTGCTGCTGATTGCAGGCCAATTTCAATCGTGGAAGACGAGGGCCTAAAGGAGGCGTTTCAGATAGCGTCATCTGACTCTAATTTCCAGCTACCGTCGAGAACTACGGTGATGAAAAGAATTCACCAGCTGTACAGTGATGAGAGGACCGCAAATTCTTTATTTGGGGACCTTTAGCAGATATGAGATTAAAATGCGATTAATTAGATTAATTAATTACAAATCCTGTAATTAATTAGATACATTTTTTTAATCGCCTGACAGCACTAGTAAAATTACTTAGAACATTCAGAACAGAGTACAGGTTTATTCTCCCTGGAACACGTTGCCTTTGATTTTTATTGAATTATACAAAAAATCACTTTTTTTTGTTTTTTTGTTTTTGTTTTTGTTTTTGCGGTTTTCACTCACTCCTGCGGTTTCAAATCAAATCAAATCAAATTTTATTTATACAGCGCCAATTCACAACAAAGTTGTCTCAAGACTCTTTACATATAGAGTAGGTCTAGACCACACTCTATAATCATATTTACATCCGACAATTGAAACAATTCCCACATAAGCAAGCACTTTGGCGACAGAGGCGAGGAAAAACTTCCTTTTAACAGACAGAAACCTCAGACAGATCCATGACTCAATGTGGGCAGCGATCTGATGGCACCGGTTGGGTTTGAGAGGGAAAGAGGAGAAGGGGAAGAAAGAGGGGAGGTGGGAGGGGTGGAAGAGAGAGAGAAAAGAACAGAGGCAGAGAGAAAGAACAGAAGCAACAATACCTAAAAACATTGCACCACACATCACCATCTAAAATCTGTGGTGAAATCAAGCATTTTAAGTTAACATTCCCCTAAACAATCCACAAAATCCTGGAGGGACTGTCCGTGAATGTTCTCATTCGTCCAGGTCATTGTAATCTCAGGAAAGATTAAATCAAAAGCAACTGGACTTGTTTACATGTCACTGAAGACGTTTCGCCTCTCATCCAAGAAGCTTCATCAGCTCATGCCTGTCAGACTAGTCTGAGCTAGTGTGGAGGGACTGATAATTGGTAATAGTTTCATTAACAGTATTTGTTTCAGTAACTTACAATTGCAGTTATTTGTTTCATTAACTTGGTGTCAGTACCATATCATTACAAGACGGTGTAAATTATATTATAATTGCAAACTCTCGGAAGTGGGGCCACAGGGGGCTCCAAACTCAGTATTACAGGCACAGACAGTTGTTGGACCCCCCCTGCCTTGAGCCGCCCCTGAGATAAAACATACAATAAACTTAACTGCTGGTCCTGTAAATAATGGTCCTGACTTTTTCACATGAAATGTGTGTGTTTCAGAGTTATTAGTATTCATGAGACTTTAGAGTTAAAGTTTGTGGGAAATTCTGATTAGGTTAACCTGAGCACTGCTATGTAATCAATTAGTCTGATGTTATTAGCATAACATTTTGTGTGTTTTTTCTGTAAACTGTAATGTCAAATCTTCCCAGTTGACATCACTATTAAACAGAATTTTGGTTAAGTTGGCTCAAACTTGTCGACCAAATTCCACTTTAGACTGCTTCTTTTATTCTTCAATGTAAAAAAACATATATCAGCAAACTAACATGAGTTTTGTCTGTTGATATTGTTAGCTGCTCCTTGCTGTCACTGGGTGTAAATAATTTGTAAGAACTAGTCACTGTGGTGCAGTTTATCTCATTTTAATTTCATCACCTGTTCATTTAATAAGGCACAAATCTCCATCTTAACACTTATGCTATAACAAGGCTGATTTAAGAAGAGGTGGTAGGCTTCAACTCCACCTAGATTTTAGGATTTTTCCCATCAGACATTTTTGTCTCAGTGATTTAAAGCTCTTTCTAGTATTAAAGTCTCAATTTTTTGCTGATGTTCTTTTGCTCTGGATCCTAATCTAGAATTTTTACACGAATCTTAAAACGTGACCCAGGATGTAGTTACCACTGATGACATCAAGGTCATGTCCTTTGTGTTTTTCTGGGAATTTGAGTTTTATTAATCTGGAGTGACTACAGTAACTATTTGATATGCTGCACCAAGTATTTTTACTCAATTCCTGTAAATCCCTCAGAAAAGAAATAAATAATTAAGGAATGTCAGTCTCTGATAGTTCAGAAAATCTTTGAAACATCATACATCAATGAAACTATTTACATTCTTTATTTTTGGTGTCTGGTCAGAATTCTGTGGATGGGGGGTTCGGGTGCACTCAGTACTTCTGAGAAACACACCTTTCTGCAGCATCTGGGAAAAAGAGCTGCACATCACAGTCATAAAATGTTTAAAACTAACAACTGAAACCTGAAAATTTGTCTTTATCAAGCCTGTGTGTGTGCATGTGTTTGCACAGTGTTGCTACACTCACAGATCCGTACAGCTTTCCTCGCCGACTCATGGCCACAAAGAGTCCACTGCGAACGCCGAGTAGAGTCACTACTCCTCTCTCCACCGGAGATATCTGTAGAAGACCTGCAGGGAAAACACACCACACACACTGAGACACACTGCTCTGATGGATAGATTCAACAGAGACATCACTGTATGTGTCCCAGAGGGTGAGCTGGACGGTCAGGAGCTCATTAGAAACCTCAAGAATTCTGTTTCTGTTGAAGATTTGATCTATAACTGCTGTTGAGCACTCACACAGTGAAACACTTCACAGGTGATGCAGTGTGTCAGCGATTAGGTGCTCAATAGATTCATTTTTTTGTACTGGACTTTCATTGGTTTTAGCACCATGTATGCCTGACCTCATTCTAGATTCATACCTTTTACTGGCATGTCCCACGTGTAATTTTACTGAAATAAAGGTTGGCATGATAGCATCAGCAGACTTTTGTTTGTTTATTTTCCTAAATAAATCATATCCATTAAATTTTGGTTCACACCATATTTTGCAGTGGCTCTGTGCGCCACCAGTGGGGCCCAGTCCACAGTTTGAGCACCACTGCTTTAACAAATATAAATATGAAAATTTGTGGACTGTGTGGACTCAAACTGCATTAGTTCTTACATGAAAGTGGGTGAAATCCAGATCCAGATCTAATGCTTAATGAAACTATTTTAAAGGGATAGTTCACCCAAAAATGAAAATGATCTACTCACCCTTATGCTGACTGAATGTCAGGTTTGGTTTTTTAGTCCACAAAACACTGCTGGAGTTTCACAGGAAAACAGTGTTGCAGAATCTCTCAAACAATGGAAGTGAATGGTGACCAGTTTTCAAACATAAAATGCCTCCATACTGCTCATCTGGTGTAATCCAAGTTTCCTAAAGCCCCAACGTGCCAAGTTGACTTGAAAGACGTCATTTACACCATGTTTTTAGGCCAAATCTTCACTGGAGATCTTTAACTTGAAACTGCGTTCACGTGTGCTTGTTTTACACCAGATGAGAAGTGTAGAGGACTTTGAAAACCGGTCACCAGTCACTTCAATTGTTTGGGAGATTCTGCAACACTGTTTTCCGGTGAAACTCCGGCAGTGTTTCATGAACTAACAAACTGAACCCGACCTTCAATCAGCAAGAAGGTAAGTAGATAATGACTGAATTTTCATTTTTGGGTGAACTATCCCTTTTACCTAATTTAACTGCTAAACTGGGCTTAAATATGCCTTAAAATATCTAAGTATGTTTTATGACATATAGAGCTGCCATTTTGTGCCTGATAAATTTGTGGATTTTAGAAATCATCAAAATTACCAATATTTCCTCTAAGGTTTGGAGACCAAATAACAATCTGCTGTCAGTGTGTGTGTGTGTGTGTGTGTATGTGTGTGTGTAGGTGTGTGTGTGTGTGTGTGTGTGTGTGTGTGTGTGTGTGTGTCCTTTGTTCTGCTATCATTTGAAAATGCTTTACAGTGTCTTGGATTCCTCACAGAGATTTTCTGTAATGTATCTGCCTGAATTTCTATGCCTTGTCTTTAAATAGTCCAGAGGAAAAAACAACACGCTTTAAGTTCCTCAGGCAGTCTGTGAGCTCCACAGCTCGCTGTGACACTCAGTGACACGGTGACAGGGATCAGAGCTGACATGTCAGGTAAATACATGTGTGTTCCTCTTCATGTGTGGAACTGTGACAGTGAATGAGTGTGTCCGGGCCGGACGGACCGCCGGGGTTAATCTGTCCCAACAGATGGGTCTGTGCGCCCTGTCCTAACTTTAGGTGCTGATCACAGCGAGCTCTGGTTACACACACACACACACGCACACACACACACACACACACACACACACACACACACGGCAGACAGCAGCACGCACACACACACACACGCGCGCACACACACACGCACACACACTTGCTCAGCGGCACTACGGCAGGGGTCCAGATGTTGGATCAATATGTGCCAGCTGTTTAGTGAGGAGCATCAGTCCGTGATGACTGGATGTGATCAGGTGGATCCACTCAGTGAGTGAGAACACGCTCGTGTTGTTTCACTCATTTAGTTCTTCAACATGTTTTATTTTTCAAATCTTCCTTTATAAAAAAAAACCCCAATTTATCTCATCTGGAAGTGTAACTTTGCTGTAGTAATTAATATTTGAAAGGAACCTCTTTACTGTAAGAAACAGAGTTAATAAAGGGTAAAGTGTTAAATTAATAATCAGCTGTTTGTATCTGAAGAATCAATAAGTGACAGGACTCACTGTGCCGGTTCTCGTTGTGTACTCCCGTTATTCGACCGTCCGGTAACACCTGGATATGGAAGCCGATCCCCACGTTGCAATAGAGGCGCCGTAGTCTTTTAATGCCCAGGAGGTAGTCACTGTCCCGGCTGATCTCCTCACGCTTCTCCCCCGGGATCCGCGCCAGGGACCGGGAGTAAAGGGCCTCCAAGCGGTCCGCCGTCCCGTTCAGGCCGGGGACGCATCCCGCCAGTCCGGCTACCAAGACCAGGACCAGGACAGTCCGCAGGGCCGCCAGACAGCCCATCCCGGGTCTGGCTCTGAAAGCAGCCTCCCGGCGTTTGCCTTTCCACTGAAGAAAGAAGAAGAAGAACCAGCGTGAGGACGCTGCGCTCATTCCCAGACCGACAGGCGCACTGGCTTCAGCGCCGGAGCGACATGGATCTGCATGGACGCGCTGCAGCCATGCCTCTATATTTATACCTGCAGACACATTACATCACTGCTCCGCACTTAGAAGAAACGCACAAAGTCAAACAGACTTGACGGGGCTTTCATTCAAATGAAATAATAAGCTGCGTTATCACAGAGTCTGTGGAAAATCAAGTGAATAAAACGTTATTTTAATAAAGAAACTTCTTTGTGTTTGGTTTCATTATCAGCAGCAGAATATCATCATTTATGTATGGGAGGATGTAAAATAGGAAACGGCCGAGTTAACAGAGCGTGGTGTCGAGACAGGAGACAGTTCTATAAATGAACAATAACAGGAAAAAACACACGTCCAATTCAAGCCAATGCAACTTAAGACAGACAGAAGGGAAATCATGTCCCGGGCCCTTATACCAAACAATGGTAAGACTAAATAGAGTGTTTGCAGCGTGATAAGTAGCCTGTCATTGTTGGCCAACACTGTACACACACACACACACACACACACACACACACACACACACACACACACACACACACACTCCTCTGC
>JAJHUR010090498.1:0-14616 GCA_027495735.1 Lutjanus campechanus | reverse complement strand
TTAATTCAAAATGT
Source organism: Lutjanus campechanus (assembly GCA_027495735.1). NCBI lineage: Eukaryota > Metazoa > Chordata > Actinopteri > Lutjaniformes > Lutjanidae > Lutjanus > Lutjanus campechanus. The sequence continues at coordinate 14,602 of JAJHUR010090498.1, read as the reverse complement.
ACTCAGTACTGTAATTATGATTTTAAAAGTAATAGATTACATTGTGTAATTCATACTTAAATATGCGTAAAAATACAGCCTTCAAACTATACTTATAAAAGTAAAAGTACCCCAAAAACTACTTATTTACAGTAATTTGAGTATTTGTAATTAGTTACTTCCACCCCTGTGAGCCACATTATCATTTATTTGGAGTGGTGAGTCCACCTGGCAACTGTAAGTCCAGTATATTGTCTTTTAGCTCAGTTTTGGTCTATAAATATTAAAATTATTATAAATATTTGGCTCTTTATCTGCCGGCTGAAGCTTGATGGTAGTGATCATTTATGGTGATTGTAGAAGGTTCACCCCCAGAATGTTTCACTCCCCTGGCCACAGACACCAGAACACACAACAGACCTCAAACTCTTCAAACCTGCGAGGCCTCAGTGGACTTGTCACCTTTCCTGGGAATCAGGGGCAGTCAGGAAACCTGAGCTTTGTTTTCCTCTTGAGTTCTGGGCGTGCTCACTCTACCTGTGCAGGACCTCGCCGCGACGTTATCTTTACGTCCAATCAGTCTGTTTTCACGTATGTGCATTGCTTCAGTTAGGAAACTATTCCGCTCACATTCATCAAGCACATATCTTTATGAGCTTCATGAGGAATTACCGAGATAAGACACGCTCATATTGTGCATGTGCATGACTCTGGAGTTTGCACCAAAACTGCGTGCTTCAACAGCCTCTGATAGAGCTCTTAATCACAGTGGAGGGAAGTCATTCTTTCTGCCCACAGCTGAATGTGCAAACTTCTTTTTCCTGCATTCAGAACCTGCATAAAAACTCTTTTGGTTTGTCAATTTGGGGGTTCACAGTAAGGTCGCTACTATGGCACAGCCTTATAAACTGTGGAAACTAGGAGATTAGTATAATAATGATGACTGCGAGGCTTAGTCATTCACGCTGGCAACATTACGCCAGGATTGGATTGGCGAGCTCTCTGCTGTGTTGCTTTAAAACAACAAGTTTTAACAAGTGACAAGACATGGATTCTACAGAGAGAGAGAGAAAAAAAAAAACTCAGCTCTCATCTGTGCCAAACGTCAAGCTTTGGAGGCCGAGGCAGCCCTCACTACTAGCTGTCTGTGAGCATTATGCAGATCCTTTGTAGGTCTGCGTGACATATTAAAAGCCAGATTGCATGTCAGCTGTCAGGGTAATGATACTGCAGAGAAAACAATAGCGACAACAACGTTACTGTACCTGTGGGTTTGGTGACCTTTCATCTGACTGCAGCCTCTGATGTTCAGACAAAGTCTGGCAGAGGTAAAAAGAGAGACAGAGATCAAAACCTCCTGGAGATCTATAATGCAATTATACTCTTTCTTTTTTTTTTTCAGGTTGAAAGAGATTCCCTTGTAGTGTTGTATGGGCCTCTGTCCTTGAAAGCCGCAGCAAGTACTGGTGGGATGGGTCTACCGCTTGTGATTGTTTAAAGAGCAATTACGTAAATCTTTTAAGGAGGGCAGGAAGCCGAGGCACTCTCACTATTTAACTCAACAACTGGATTATTCAGCACAGAATTCCCTGGAATGACGTCCGTATTGGACAATTCTGGAGGTCACAAGTTGGGTGGTGGATGAATGTATACCACGTCTGACTTTCAAGCTGGTGACTGGAGTTCATGTCCTGTTAACAGACCTGTTATTGACATTCCATGTTTTATCAAACGTAACCACTATCTTTGCCTAATCTTAGCGCCGGGGTTTGGCATTTTAGGAAATATTCTAATTTGCTTTCTTGCAGGGAGTTGGGACTTTTTCACACCTGAAAGTGCAAACCAAGGTTTATGTTTTTGTGACTTTGTAGATATTTGATCTGGTTAGTTTTGGTTTCACATTGCAAGCATGCTAGCTCACCAAAAAACTATATATGTCCTGTCGTCATCACCTACATGAGGTGCTTCTCTCTGTACTTGGTTTGGTTTATAGACGGGTGTGCATCTGACGTTATGTCTTGTCAGTTCAATTCCGCTCTCTGTAATCCTCTTGGAAAATTATTTAAAAATGTCCAAATTTCTGTTTTCAAATGAGTCTTTATGACGTAGTTGGGCCAATTGTCAATCAAGCATTTGGTCTAACAATGCTTGGGTCTGACTCCCTGTAACTGGTCCATCCAAAGTCTGGACCATCCAAAAAAATCTTCTCACACTAGACACCAACCGAAGCATGGGTCCTACTGATCCGTGCTAAGACCACCTCTTTCAGTCAGACCCAGGGGTTTGGCTGTTTGGTCCGGGCAGGTTTCACATTTGTAATTTTGGCTCATTTAGACTAAAATGTCCAAATGAGGTAGGTGTGAATGGGTCCTGAGATAACAGGACCTGTATGGAGACGTAAGGGGTCAGGTCAAATGACTTGCACTCCAGTCACAAATTTGATGACTTGCAGCTGGACTTGGTCACTGGCATGACTTCACTTGGACTTGAGCCTTTTGACTTGAAAACACTTGATACCCTCCCCCAAGACCAAAGATCAAAATCTGTTATTTAGAAAGTGTGCCACAAATTAATTCATTTCCCAGTTTCCCAGATCCAAAAAGATAAATTTTGTTTATGTGCAAAAACTATGTGGTAGTCAGCAAAAAAAAAAAATGCAGTATGGAAAACACGGGGGTCAAAAATTACTGACAGAAACCCAACAACTTCCGATGTTGTTTGGCTTATGAAGTAGCACAAAGAACAGTAATAATCTTTATTAAGTAAATCAAGGCTCTGTTGTTGAAATGGCAATTTGCTTAAGAGCGTGTTATGACTTTTTTAAGACTTGAAACTCAAAGTTTAGGACTTGGGACTTCACTTTTGACTTGACATTCTTTACTCTGGACTTGCCTGTCTTGACTTGTGACTTGACTTGGAACTTGACTTCAAAGACTTGAGACTTACTTGTGACTAGCAAAAAAATGAAATGGTCCCACTTCTGTCTATCTGTACTGTAAAGTTAAGGCTACAACAAGCCATCCATTAGCTTAGCATAAAGTACATAACCCCCCAAAACGGTGAATTTTTTTTTTTTTTTTTTTTACAATTCATTTTTTTGTGTGAAACAGTAAAGCCTGGCTAGCTGTTTCATCTCTTTCCTGTCTTTATGTAAAGCTAAGCTACCTAGCTGCTGGATATCCTTAAATTCTTGAATGGATTGATATGTACTTGGTATCGATATTCACAAATCTCTCACTGTTCCTTAAACCCAGCGTTTAGTTGACCAACTTTTACCATTCCTTAACCATTAGTTATTTGCTCCAATAGTCCAAGAGTTGCGATTTGTAGAAGAGGAAATAATAGTCCTAGTTGAGGCCAGCAGATAAATTTGCAACTCACAACCTATCATCAGCATTTAACTCTTTGTAGTTGATGACAGATGTTAATAAAGAACCCTGCTATTAGCATTTCAACTCTTCTAAGACTTTATTGAAAGTCAGCTGTTGACTCACCTGCAGTGTTGACAGAAGACCATCTAAGTTTTTTTTTTTTTTAAACCTTCAGATACACAAGTTGTTTCCATCAAACCTGGCTTTTGTCAATATCGCATGATACGGGGGATCAGGTGAAAAACAAAACAAACAAAAAAAACACAAAAAAACAAAGTAGAAGCACTGATTCAATTTGTTTTACTCAAGTAAAAGTGAAACAGTACAGGCTCTGGAATGTACTCAAAGAACGAAAGTAAAAAGTCGTCCTCTGATGGACATTTCTACCCGCTGTTTCTGTGCTAACTTTATGTTGTTTTTGTCTTGTTGCATAATTTTCCTCGTGTTTCCATCTTATTACCTGCTTTACATCATTTTCATTTTGTTGCATGTTTTGCATCATTTTTGTCTTATTACGTGTTTTACATAATTTTCATCTTGTTAAATATCTAATGTCGTTTTCATCTTAGTACATGTTATACGTCATTTTCATCTTAGTACATGTTATACGTCATTTTCATCTTCTTACGTGTTTTAAATAATTTTCGTCTTATTACGTGTTTTACGTCATTTTGTTTTGTTAAAAGTTTTATCTCACTTTCATCTTGTTAGACATTTTGCGTCATTTTTGTTCTGTCATGTCTCTTGTCATTTTCATCCTGTTGCGTCTTTTATTTTGCTTTCATCATTATATCTTTCAAATCATTTTTGTCTTGTAACGTCCCCTCAAATACATCACAGCTAAAGTAATGAGCCTGTTCTGAAAATGTCAGGAGTATAAAGTGCAGATATTTGAGTTCAAATGTAGGGAGTAAAAAGTTGTCCGAAAAATAAATACACAAGTAAAGATGCTTGAAAATTTGTACTTAGTCACTTTCCACATCTGATGTTCATATCAGCAATATCAGAATTTTAATGTAGGTTTAGATAGTGTGTGGATGTAAATAATACAATGTAGTGAATCAGAGCAGCTCTGCACCTGGTGAATGCAGAAAGTTAAACAAACACATGTGGGATCTAAGCACATATTTCTCAGAATAAGACAAATAAAGGCTATTTCTTCCTTCTGCTCTCTGAGATGTGCATTCTGCTTTCCCATGGCTGCCTCATGTTGCTTGTTGCTGTCCCCCCTCTATCATTGTTTAGACAGCTTGAGGCCTCCTCAAGAAGGGAAAGTTGATATTTATGTTGAGGCTTTTGGACTGACCATAAGCAGGAGGAGCCTTTGCCCGGACCCAGGCAGCCTGCCACTGATGCAAACTTTTATTCAGAGCACTTTGGGGAAAAGCGGACAGGTTGAGACAGTGGCTGTCAGACAGGTGAGGCCTTCTCTTTTGTGTCCCACAAGCGCCGGCAGGCTGCGTCACCAAACGCTCCGCTAACACACACTTTCCAGGCAACTCCTCTCGATGCTCCTCTTTTTCCGATTGATCTGGAAAGATGTTCCATCTCCATTTGGCCCTTGAGTGTGTTCCAGCGATAGCTAACTGCAGGAGCGGAGCCCCGCTGCTGCCTGATTGGCTGAGAGCGTAGTTCAGTATGAGGTCAGAGGTGTCTGTCGGTGTCATCCTCCGCCCAGAAAAACACAGCTGGCCAGAGCAGTGATGTCAGACGGAGGATGATAATTAAATAACTGACGGCGGCCAGGCTGATTGACATGGAGCTAATATGGTGGAAGGACAGTGAGGACGAGTATGGAGAAATGTACAATAACAGAACCACAGTGCATTTGTAGCAATCACAAATGAACCTAATTGATTATCAATTAAGTTAATATAATTCCATCTCTCTAGCTTCTCGATCAGCTCCACATCTGTCTTATAAAAGAAAATTCATGTTGATTGCAACTTGAGGCTTATTTTCATAGTTTTTGCTACTATTTCTATTGGTTATAATTACATCGTATATGTAAAATTGTATAAACCACTATATTTGAGGGAAAAATTGAAAGTGAGTGCACCTAAAACACTGAGAAATTTACCTCTACTAAGGTTCCCATGAAGTCAAAAGTGATGTTTAGGGCCTATTTACTGCAAATCTTCAGTTTGATTAATATGATTCTACCAAGTCTATCTTTATGTCTATGTCCTCGCAACCTGCTTCATGGCTGCCACGTGCAGTCCGATACCCAAGTAATTTTCTGGTTTCAGAAATATGTGTCTTAATGTTTTCCCAACTTCTTCCCAAAAGGGTGTTACTTTTGTTCTCCACATCCTCTCCAACAACTGGTCCCTACTCTGGGGTAACATTCACCATGTTCGCAGGGTGTAATAAAATACCTCATGCTCACTTTCCAAACAAATTCCCTCCAGTATCTGGGTTGTGATGTCTTTAAAATTTCCATTTAAGGAGCCTTTTCAGTCCTCTGCTGATATGTTAATTTCTGATTCTTTTTCCCATTTTTCTTTTACCTCATTATCTACAGTGGTGAGCTTTTGCAATATTTTATATATATATATATTTGAAAGATTATCTATAGATTTATTCCTATTTTGAATCAAGTATTGTACTAACTCACTTGTTGGTTCGTCCACTTTTAAGTGTTTCAGGGGTAACTTCTCACCTGTAAATACTCTAGATTGTTGAGCCTTGTTTTTTGCTGTCTCTGTTTGTTGTGTGTCCCTCTTGGTTTACATGTGGGAATGGGATTGGTAGTGGACAGACGACGACGACTCCCTATTTAAGATGGCCTCTCATGAACAAAAAACTGCTTGCCTGATGAAGGTCTAGTACCGAAACGTCACAAATAAATGATATATTGCAAGTTAGACAGTGCGGGAGTCCTTTTGCAACTCTCTCCAATGCACCTGTCTTGTCTAACAGATGCAACTGCAGTGCCTCTGCTTACAAACTGCCAAAGTCACGGGGAGTCACTGGAGAGGGGCTAAAGAGTTGCATGTGGCCCCTGGAGCCGCAGGTTGCAGACTGCTGATTTGGGGCCATGGGGACATGTAAGCAAACAATTTATACATCCAGCAAACACACCTTTTGCTTTTGAGGTCACCTTTCTTGCCATCAACAACTCCTGAGGGAAATAGCTATTCAAAAAGATCCTTGCCAATATGTCTCTCTCCAGAAACTGTGTCCTCAATACTCAAGGAAAATTCCCCCGCCCCAGCCATTTCTTTATTACTGTGTACAAGATATTATAATATTGCTGCAGCAATATCAACAAATCAAAGGTTTTCTTAGTTGCTCTAAAAACACATTTCCATACAGAGAGGACTCTGGAAGAATAAAAGTACAAATTTATTTAAAACAAGAAAATAGTGCACCTGTAAGACTGTACTCTCTTTGTGCACCTGACTTGAAAAAGAAAATCAGATCAAATCCAGCTATTTACAAACTCGTCCTTAATTTCTGGGCCACATGATAGTCCGACCCAGCAGAGACACAATGGCCGTTCCTCCCACTGGAATAATGTAGCGCTCCTCTGGAATGCTTAGCAGGTTCCTGGAGGCCATTCCCCATTCAGCAAACAATCACTGCCAGGTAATAAAAGAAGCATTTGTGTGATATGTCAGCAGTGAACGTGAGGCTTAAAAGCAGAGAGATGGTGTGGCAAGATTGCGCTCCCAGAGGGGAAAGCTATACTATTATTACCAGTAGCCATTGACACGGCTACAGTACTTCTTTGAAATAAAATGTGGCAAAGGCACTGTCAGACGATACTTGTGCGATCACAACCACCATAAATTGCAGTTCCTCGGGTTCGATGACTCTGGTTACAGCAGCAGGTACAACAAAGGCTTGTCCCCAGTCAAAGCCTTCATGTGTCCAAGAGGAAAAATTATACAGAAAAATATGACAGATCGTAACGAGAAGCTGGTCTCATATTAACAGTCATCAATCCTTTTGGAGTCCAGAGGAATGTTTGCAGTCTAGTGAAAATGAGATTGTCATTCTATATGGAGCATGACCAAATTAGGTGTCAATGTACCTAAATGATTTCTCATGTTTGATGCTATGTGAGTCCGAGAAATCACCCACCAGTCAAACTTTAAGGACTTACATTTATTCTGTTGGGTTTTTCTCTGATACATTTAGCAGTTTTATTAGTGTTAATATCGTTAATTCAAACTATGATGAAATATGTTTTTCAGTGATGTCATTAAACACTAGAGGGCTGTTAACACTGCACTTAACCCTGGGTTAAAAGCATTTTAGAACCTTCTTAGCCTTCTTAACCTTCTCTCTTAGCCCCAGGCTAAGAAAGCTTTCACACTGGCACAATCCAAAGTGGGCAAATCCTGACTTTAGCCAAGGGCTAGCTGGCCCTCCAGAGCAGGGTTAGTCCTGAGTTTCCCTGAAAATCGACTAAGCACAGGGCTAAAGGCTGTTAAAAAGCATTTAGCTCATGTTCCAATAGACATTTAACTTCAATGTGTGTGCCAAAGGACTTTTCACACTGCACTTAGTCCCAGGCTATGGGGGCTGTTAGTCCCAGACTAAGAAAGCCTTCACACTTGCACAATCCTGGAACAAAGTGGGCTAACACTGACTTTAGCCTTGGGCTTACTGGTCCTCAGGGCTTTTCACACTACATATTCTTAGCCCTGGGCTAAGAGTTAACCTTGGGCTAACTTAGGCCCTTTTCACACACCTATTTCTAAGCCAGAGTTAAGCTAAGCACAGGGCTGTATGATTCACACTGCACTTCTTCTAGCCCTGGGTTGTCTGTTGATGCAGCGAACGATGTGAACATTTAGAATGTTTCATGACTAGTCCACTCTTTTAGCCCCATTTCACAAGCACTTTTTAGCCCTGGGTTTAGTTGATTTTCAGAGGTAACCCCACAAACTCAGGGTTAGCCCTGCTCTGGAGCAAGGCCAGCAAGTCCTAGGCTAAAGTTGGAGTTAACCCACTTTGGAATGTTCCAGGATTGTGCCAGTGTGAAAGCTTTCTGAGCCTAGGGCTAACAGCTTCGTTAGCCAGAGGCAAACAGGTCTCTAAGTGTGAAAGGCCCTCTCCAGAACAATATGTATGTGAAAATGGGCTAAAGGGCTTTTCAGTCAGGGTTATGGATAGCCCAAGGCTAAGAATGTGTGAAAAACCCTTAACTTAACCCAGGGTTAACTCTTAGCCCAGGGTTAAGGATAGCCCAGGAATATGCAGCGTGAAAAGCCCTAAAGGATGCTAAGTTATCCTAGGGTTACCTTAGCCCAGGACTATCCTTAGCCCTGTGCAGTGTGAAAAGCCCATAAATGTGATGATATCAAGATGCTATATTGCTTACGAAAAAAGATGAGACTAAAATGTAGTTTAAAAAACCAAACTTTACTAAAATCCCTCCATTTTTGTTGAAAAAAGAGAGGAAAGAGCATATTTTTTTCAATGCAGCAGTTATGTGTTGTGTGCCGTGTAAAATAGGTTTTGACTAGACTAGACTGACTGAAATATTACATATAACCTGATGTCCAAAAATGAGTAAAATGTCCGTTTTCATTGACTAAAACTAGACGAAATTAGTTACTGTTTTCTTTGAGTAAGATAACGCTAAAATGTCCACACTTTTATGGTGATGTCACACCTACCTCATTTGGTCTGGTTAAAACAGAATGTGGTCTGTTTTCCAGGTTAGTGCATTTAGCTTGGCCTGGTGTGAAGTCTCTCTTTTGAACCCTGGTGTGGACCGAACAACTGGACCAAGACCTCTTGAAAAGGTGGGACTGATGCAGTTTGAACCACGGGATTTTATGATGGCAGATATGTGATTTTAGCTTAACTACGAATAAATTCATCTGCTGATTGTGAAATCTGTTTCGGAAACTACATATCATCATTTAATTAACATCATAAAATGTACGCAAGTCAGAGTGGGTATTTTAGATAAATAGGTCAAAAGCTGTTAAACCTGCTGGGCTTGTATCCTGCTTTGTGTTTTGTCTGTTAAGTCCATTAAAAAGTGTGTGACAGTGATCCCACAGCAATAAGCCCTGAAGCATTACTTGTACAAGATGTCTCCTTTTCGTCCTGTCTCTACCTGTTAGTCATTATTCAGAACATGCGGTCGATTTGCAGTTTAATAATACTAATACTGCTTATAATCAGTTATTTCTTCGTGCGAACATTAAAATACACACCAGAAACATTAAAGTGCTTCATAAACTTCTGTCAGTCAATTTGATTTCCCCCACGTGGGTCCTGATGAAGCAGGATGACAGTCGCCAAAACCCTCCAATCAACAAGTTACCTGTCAGTCTGTAAAACTTCTTGTTCGCTCCTCTGGTTTGTTTGTAAAAAAAAAAAAAATGCAACAATGTAATTTTTAATAATTTTTTCTTTTGGTCTGGACCAAATGAGCCGACCTCATGTGTAAACACGCTGAGACAACTAAAACTTGACTGAAAAAGCAGGATGAGGTTGACTAAATACAAACCTCAGTTAGTCAGTGAATTGGTAAGAGGTGATAGAATCATGATTGTGTATTAAAGAGGCATGGATGGGACAATAGTCCAACAGTTTAAGAACAATGCTTCACAACTGCAAGGAATTTTGGGGTTTAACCATCAACAATCCACGATATAATTAAAAGATTCAGAGAATGCAGACATTCATCCAACACTGAATGTCTGTGACCTTTGACCCCTCAGGCAGCACTGCATTAAAAACTGCATTTAAAAGTCTAAAGGATACTACATGGGCTCAGGAACACTTTGGAAAACTGTTGTCAGTTTGTCGCTGCATATACAAATGTAAGTTAAGACTCTACCGTGCAAAGAGAAAGACATATATCAACAACATCCAGAAACACTGCAGACTTCTCTGAGGCCCGAGCTCATCTGAGATGGACTGACGCAAAGTGGAGAAGTGTCCTGTGGTCTGATGAGTCCACATTTCAGGGGCTAAAGAGAAAAAAGACCATCCAGATTGTTACCAGTGCAAAGTTCATAAGACAACAGCTGTGATGGTGTGCGGGGTGTGTCAGTGCCCCATGGCATCACGGGTAACTGTCACATCTGTGAAGGGTGCCATTAATGCTGAAAGGTACATACAGGTTTTGGAGCCATCCACACGACGTCTTTTTCAGTCGTCCCTGCTTATTTTAGCGAGACAATGCGATGACATGTTCTGCACGTGATACAAAAGTGTGGCCTCGCAGTAAAAGCGTTCGGGTGCTAGACTCCTCCCATTGGAAATATGTGATGAAGCGTTATGAAGCGCAAAATACAACAACAGAGACCCTGGACTGTTGAGCACTTGAAGTCATATATCGAGCAAGAATGAGAAAGAATTTCACTTTAAAAACTTCAACAATTAGTGTCCTCAGTTCCCAAATAATGACGGAGTGTTAAAAGAAAAGCTGATGTATCACAGTGATAAACATGCTCCTGTCACAACTTTTGTGGAACATATTGCTGGCATCAAAGTTAATCAGTTTGAACATCTTGTCTTTGTATTGTATTTAACTGAGTATGGTTCAAAATGTTTTTGCAGATCATTGCATTTCAACCGTTGCGGCTGCTGTTCAAGCTTACGAGAACGGTTGCTGCTGTTGCTAACAGGTGTGCCAATCTTTTAATTCCATCTGCTTGTGTGAAAACTGAGTGCACAGACTTCAGATCAATCAGAAGTCTCTGGGCAGGGCGAGAGCCATAAAGCTAGTCTGTACACGTGTGTTTTCTACATGCTCCCTAAAACACACAGGAACACACGGGTTTGTTTTGTCTCATCTGCCTGTGGTGTAACCGTGAGCTACAGACTTATTAAAGCCATTCATCATTTCACCCAGCGCACACTGTCACAGCAGAGTCGTAGCTGGAGGACACAACCAACGCGCTATGTGGTTTGGAACAATCAGTATTTGTTGATATTTCCCTTTATTCTGTACTTTTGTAGTCATTATGCTAACTTCTCTCCATAAAGTGTTCATATACACGAGCTTCTCCTGCAGTGTAGCAGAAAACCACAGAGTTTCCACTGACTGAGGCATGCAGGCCTTTACTGATGCTTAGATGTAAGTCTGCTGAGGTATGTACAGTCAGAGGTGGTAAAAATACGTACACAAGTAGAAGTACAGCTACTTGTGTAAAAAAAATACTCTGGTAAAAGTAGAAGTACTGATTGATCTTCTTTACTCAATAAAAAGTGAAAAAGTTCAGGCTCTGAAATGTATATAATGTACAGTATAAAAGTAAAAAGTCATTCCTCTTTGTCTCTTACATCTTGTTCCATCTTTAACATTTTTCATCTTGTGTCTTTTTTGTCTTTTCCATCATTTTTCTCCAGCTCCATCTTTTACAGGGTTGTTCATCTTGATACGCCTTTCTCGTCTTTTATGTAGCTTCATCTTTAAAGTTTTTTTGCATCATTTTTTTTTGTCTTGTTACATCTTTTGCGTCTTGTTAGGTCTTTTACACCTTGTTACATCTTTTTTGTCTCGTTACGATCTTATGTGTCTTATTAGGTCTTTTACGTCTTGTTACTTCTTTTACACCTTGTTTAATCTTTTATGTCTTTTTCGCCTTGTTGCTTCTTTTACACCATTTTTGGTCTTGTTATGTCTTTTGCATCTTGTTACGCCTCTTGCATCTTATTATGTCTTTTTTGTCTGGTCACAATTTTTTGTCTTGTTACATCTTTCGCATCTTGTTAGGTCTTTTACGTCTTGTTACTTCTTTTACACCTTGTTACATCTTTTATGTCTTTTACGTCTTGTTACTTCTTTTACACCTTGTTACATCTTTTATGTCTTTTATGCCTTGTTACTTCTCTTACAACTTGTTACATGTTTTAGGTCTTTTTAAAAAAAATCTCTTTTATGTTGATTTTCGTCTTTTTATATTTTTCTTGTTGCGTCTGTTGTGCGTGATATGCACTGATGGATACTGTTCCATCCATTCAGGTTGAAATCAGTCTTGATGTTGGGAAGGCAGGACACATTGATGCAAAACAAAGATAATCAATATGTCCCCTCAAGTGCATTAAAACTAAAGTAATGAGTCTGTTTTCAAAATGGAAGGAGTGAAAAGATATTTGTGTTAAAATGTAGGAAGTAAAAGTGAAAAGTTGCCAGTCCTTAAATAAAGTACAGATACCTGAAAATACACAACAGCAACACAGTATTCATACTTCATACTTCATTACTTCCCACCTCTGTATACAACACAATAAAACACTTTAGATCTTTCAGGATCGAGCCTCTTGAGGAAGAACATTTCATCTCAGCCATCACAGGGAACACACATGTTTTATATAGACACAGTTATATTTGTCCATTGCATCACAATTTACTGCCGAGCCCCCACATCTGGACCTTAACTGACTCCCAGTCAGCTAATGACCTCATCATTGTGTCAGTACAATTATGTCTTTGGCAGATCGATGGGCACATGGTCATTGTCTGAATAACAAACTCGTGCTTTCCTTTATAATTAAGTCAGACAAAGCTGTTGTGAGGCTTTTATACGTTGATGTCAGTGGAACAACCGCACGCATTGAGTTTAAAGCTTCACCCAAACTATGACGCAAAGATGTAGAAAAAGACACAAATCAAACTATTTTTATATAAAACTCATTCTTGAGAATTGGGACAAAACTGTATTTGCGGGTTTTCTGATTTTTACTCTTCAATTATGCTGGAAAATATATTTTAAAAGATCAAACTCTTGGTGTTGGCTTGTTAACCTTGTAACACGCCAACCTCCTAGTGATTTAATTTTTTTATTGAAAAAAAAACTCTTTCCAACTGACAGAGCTGACATCTTACAGAGTTGACTAAATGTTGAATTTTTTCATTTCACAGCATAGTCGTAATGAGCAGCCATTTACTTTTTAAAATGTCTCAGAGTTCTCTTAATGTTAATCATTAACATTTTAAAAAAGTGTATTTTGATTAACATTAACAGTTAATGTTAATCAAAATACACATTTTTAAAACATAATTCTTATTTAGCTTTGATTCAGAAAGGCTACAGAGTTGACATGTTATGGTTGAGACACATCTGAAATATTAATTCATGAATTTATCAAAAAATAGAAGGTTTACTAGAGTTGGAGCAGTATTCCTGCCTTTTTTAAAACCAGGAAGTGAGACAGGGGTCCTTAGAGTATAGCTGCGCCTTTTCATGCCTGATTAAATCATGTTTTAATCTGACAGAGTTGACCGAAATCTGGGACACAACTTTAAAGGGCCAACATTTTCATAAAAATGTTCTCATTAGGTATTATTAGTTTTAGATTTTGAAGGCTTTTAATATACTTTTAAACTGTTTTAAGTTCTGAATTCTTGTCTGAGACAAGGGTGTTTTCTGGCACAGAGTTAAGAAAATAAAAGAATTAAAGCAAACCAAAACATTCCTCAATTATATACATTTCATATATATTAGATAATTAATCAGGGTGCTAATCTTTAATGGGTTATTTCACAGAAAGTTGGAGAGTTGAGAGCTGATTTATGGTTAAAAGGTTCTATATGAATGAATGTTTGCGCCTGTTGACTGCTGGATTGTTAAAGTTAATCCTCTTAGTTCCAACGCAATGTTAAACACTGACAATGAGGCCCCATAATGTGGCTATCAGGAGCAATCTCATGGCTGTGGAGATGCTAAACAGCCTGGTGTGTTGGGTTAGGCCCCCAAAGAGAAGAGTGCGCCCTGAAAGAGGCAATATTTTTCAAATTGTCTGGCTGTTGAGCAATGATAGAGCTGCCTGTCACATTTTTCTCCCTGACTACAGGGGCTCCCTTTCACGGGAGCTCTCAGGCCCTCCGATGTGACACACAAGCACCCTTCCGGCCTTGTTTGCATTCAAATGTGATCAAACTAAGAGGTGACTTTCCCCCCACAGCTGGGCAGAAAACGGATTAGGTCAAAGTGACAGGCTTCTTGGGGATCCTGCCTCGGCGGCTAGTCACACCGAGGAAGAAAAGAGGCCTCACTAAGCTCGGCTTTGGAAGCCAATTGAAGGGCTTTGCTATCCCTTTCACACTTCCAGTGTTCCCAATGGCAGCTAGCCAGCCATGGTGACCCGCTCACAGACAAGGTTAGTCATTCAGCACAATCCCCTCCCAGTGCCAGGGTGCAGCCCTCCCCAGCTCTGAGGTGAACTGCAATAATGTGGGTTTGATTTGGAGCAAAGATATCGCCAGGATAATTGTAGTTCCTAGGTTGTATTGGCCAGGCCATGAATGTATAAAAAGTCTAAAGCTACAG
>JAJHUR010090497.1:0-19224 GCA_027495735.1 Lutjanus campechanus | reverse complement strand
GAAGATTGTCTTGCTGCTTTGTATATTTCGCACCTAAAATGTTTTTAGAAAATTTTGAGTGTGCTGTTTAGCTGTAATACGAGAAAGTAACCAGCGCGTTCTGTCGTGTTTCCAATGAATCCTCCCTACACAGATCAAACTGTTCATTCTTGATCATATATAGATCAATATTCTGTTACTACACTGGCTATTTCTTCCTGAAAAGGTTTTCAGATGCAAACTGAAAATAAAACTGAAAATCAGTGTATTTTTTTGCAAGTTAAGTCATAATGTAGGTAATGCACCTAAGTGATGTTATGTGAAGGTATTTATTTCAGTTTAAACCACAGTCTACCACAGCCTAACCAGTTGTTGCCTAAACCTGCCCAAGTAGTTTGTGTGCCTTCATTTAGAAAATCTTCCTGGGTGTTGCTAACTTGAACCCGGAGACCTGCACATGCAAAACTGACGCAAGAGCAGAACAGGATCATAGTTTGAAGTGTCAGGCCACTGATCAAGCTGCCATATTTTACAAGGTGGGAGTGACACCCTACTGCGTTGATGGTACCACATTTATAAGTGATGAGGCATGATGATCATGACAAGTGGAAGATTTGCAGGGGAGATGATGTTGTTAGATGAGTGTTGGTGAAAAGGAGAAGCCTCGCTTCAACTTGCTTATGTTGCCTTCATCACCAGCAGGACATCAGCATCATACTGTTGGTGTATTGCTGCCAGAGTGCACTGGAACAACGCTTGGCTGCGTTTTTTTTCCTCCAAGTGAGGAAACAGAATACTTGTGGTTTGAATAATCTGTTTTTGTAAGCATTTAAAGATCAAATCATCACTAAAGCGCCTGATCATGATCATTATGTTTTTCCAGTGAAAGGGGTCTTTTTTACAGTTGTTTTCTATAGACAGGAAGCAACAGACTCACAGTCGCAGCAGAGAGAGACAGAGCGCGCTAATGTGGGCCGACTGCTGCCTAACATGCTCAACATGATAAAACTATTCATTAAGTCAGTTGATCTAATAAACAAAATAGCACTGCATCTCTAATCAGCATCAGAAAACCTTTAGGTGAAAACACAAGTAACCCAGGTTTACCAATCAAAGTTCAGCCAAGATCTTGGTTACTTTTTTACCCTTTTAACCCTCAAGACACATCTGCAGTATAACTGCAGCTTAATGAAGACATAGTATATATCAAATAAATAAATAAAAATAAAAACTGCAGCATTCAGGTCCTAAAATCATGCAGTCTATGGGACTACAGGCAAATGTATTGGCACTTACAGTGTGTGTACAACAGTACTCATTTAAAAAAAAAAAAACTACGGCATTCATTATTGTTAGGTAAGATTGAAATGAATATTATTTTCAAATTTCAAGCATCAGTTGGGCCTATTGATGTGTGCTACATGATGCTAGATAGCCAAATGATTTTAATGACGTAGCTAATTAAAAAACAAACAGTAAAATTGGTTTATGCCCAATTTAAGATCACATCTGATTACACACAGTTTTAATGAATGAAGGCACCTGTGTAATGAGGACTATTCTGCATTTACCAAACATCTTAGAGATGTAAAATCTAAGACATTTCAGGTACAGTTTTATAGTTCTCTCATATTCTCATTCTCTTTTTAAATATAGTAATTAAACACATCCACAATCTAACATGAGCACATCAGTGGTCATGTTCAAACTACATAATCCATAAGGTTGTGCCCAAATGTTCTGGCTCTGCATGACTCAAAAATACTCAGTGAGAGCGATTTAATGAGTTTGAACACAACCGTGTCTTGGATGTCACTTGGTTATAAATGATATCCCCAAAAAGGATGTCTGGAAAAATTGCTCGTGATCGACTTAATTATATCAGATAAAATCTAATACAAATTACTACTCTAATTATTACTTATGAGATTGCGGGTCTTCAAGCTAATGTTTGACAGAACAGATAAATGTTCATCTGAGGGCAAAAGCCTCCTGTCCTCCTGTCCTTACTGACATTACAGGAGTGAATTAAATCTAGAGCTGTCTTGGTGTGACTGGTGATTTTTCAGCAGCTGCATGGCAGACAAATGAATAGAAAAGTAATTGAAAATGGAAAGGTACAGTTAAGAAGATTTAATGTTTTCCTTGGAGCCGTGCACCAAAGCATGCTATGTCACAGCAAATCCAAGTCTTTGTACCTCCCAGGGAGGAAGAACCAGGTTTAGGTGTTCAGTTTTATCTTTAAGTATGAGTAACTATGACTACATGCTGGGATCAATGTCACATGTCTCTGCATTAAGGCTATGGAGCTGGAGCAGACAGGCAATTAGCTTACCTTAGTTTAGCCAGCTCAATCCCAACTCATCACATACTGATGATTTGTCACTGCCCCTTGATGACTCATACAGACACACACTGCACCTGCTACTGGCTAAAAGCAGCACACCAGGCTCTCAAGCAGCTGTATAAGACACCCCGGACTGTTGACGTGGTGTAAAGAGGGAGACAGATGGCACGTGGAGGAGGTAGCGTGGATGAATCAAGCAAGCATGGGACTTTCACTCAGGAGACCGGGATCATGGTGTTATCCTAAAACTAACCAAGTAGTTTATCGTGTCTAAACCTACGCAAACTACGACCACCTCACAACGTTAAAAAACATATTTCTGGCTGCGTCAGATATCGCCACTAAAGGGTACCTTGTGCTTCAGTATCAGTGTGTCTTGTTTGATTACTCTGTACACAAATAGAAATGTAAAGTCTTGTTGTCTGTTCTTTATCAAGAAAAAGTTACAGCACATAGCTCCCACTAAAATCATGAATTGTTGTTTTTAGACTTCTGTCAGTACGCAGGTTAAACAAATAAGATACAGCAGGCTATTGGAATTTTTTTAACTTAAAGCGATATTCCACCTTGTGAGAATAACCCACTCAGTATGTACTCACCACTATGCCGATGTGATGATGGGTGAAGGTCTTCAGTTCACAAAACAATCCTGGAGTTTTAGGAGAAACAGGGTAGCAGCCTCATCCAGTACAATGGCAGAGATCGGTGACCACAGATAAAACGTTAAAAATAGCACACAAAACAAACGCAAAATGTCTCCATCCTGCTTGTGTGGTGTAATCCAAGTGTCCGCGAGCCGCGACATAAAAAATGAACTGCAAAAGACGCCATTTACGCCATGTTTTTAGCAGAAATATCAGCTGTAGCATGTAGCCGGTAGGATGTAAACATGGCGTCGATCTCGCAAGACTTCCGCACGTGCGTCCATTAGGATATATACGAAGTCTCGCAAGATCGATGTTGTTTACATGAGGCTGCTACCCTGTTTCTCCTAAAACTCCAGGATTGTTTTGTGAACTGAAGACCTTCACCCATCATCACATCGACATAGTGGTGAGTACATACTGAGTGGGTTATTCTCAACAGGGTGGAATATCGCTTTAAGAAGAATTTAAGTAACTTTAATTTGAATGTTTCTTCACTCATATCAGATCAAGTATGTTGGTGTTGTAGACCTTTTATGTCTCTAAATCTAAATGAAGCAAAGCTAATTGGGCAAACTGACTTACGTCATTTAAAGAAGCAGTGCATAGGATTAAATGGCATCTAGCGGTGAGGTTGCACAATACAAACACTTTGTCTCATTCTTACCCCTCAAAGGCCGAATCTAGAGCCAGTGTTTGTCCTTTCATGGAATGGCGGTACGCATGGTGCACTCTGTGGAAGAAGTCCCGCGCCCTCTGTAGATATAAACGGCCAATTTTAAGCTAATAAAAACACAACACTTCTACCAATAGATAAATTAATAACTTGCCGTGTTAATGAGTTGCCCAGTCAAGAGTGTTCTACTCTTTGGCCCTCAGAAATCACCCTTAAACACATTTATCCCACTACTGCATGCATTATGGTTTTTCATTAAACAAACAAAAAAAAAATCATTCTTAAAGTTTTGGGGCTTTTCGATAACTTCAACCTGAATAATTGCGTAATTTACGCAATCTGCTGTGCTGGATTTGACCTATTTGTTCACCCGTTTTCTTCCTCTACATAAAAATGTTTTTTAATACACTTGGCCTTAAGAGGCTTGCAGAATGCAGAAAATGGCTCCTACTCTTCCTCGTGGTGCTCACAATCAATGCTCTCAAAGGCATCTCACTGGGGATAAACCAGATGAGTACTGGAGTTGTCCCAAGATGGCACGGCAGAGAGATCTAATCCAGAAAACAATGGTAATACATTGATTGCGCCTGTGAAGTCATTGTGCATTCTCTGCTGTACATATGCAAATTTTCACCTCCTTATATTTGAGTATGAAAAGACTAAGTGTAACCCCTTTGTTAGCCACCGAGGCTATGGGTAAGATATCTTCATTTTGTCAGAATCCACGAGATCCAGAATCAATTTGCTGTGATAATAAGAGCTCGGGCATTTTTCAGTGACTCCTGGTGACAATTCAAATTTTTGTTTTCCAACTTTTCTGTGCACAATTCCAACAAAATCTCATGAGATGGTGCATAAATAGCACGCCACTTTTAAACACACAATACGTCGATTCTAACATTAAGGGTCTCTCTCACATTAAAACAATAGAAAAATATGCAATTTGATGAAGTTGTGAAGTAGTGTGGGATCATGGCAGTTGCTGTCCTCAGTTTTAAGCAACCATCATTGCTGATGACAATCTTTTGACATGCTGACATGCAGAAATCATGATCATAGATGAGGTAATATTCACATTTTATTTGGGCTGCATTTAGTCAACTTTTTTCGTCACTCTATGACATATCTTGTGTTTTCCTGGAAGCTTTATAGCTGTGAGGACATTTCGCATGTCATGTCTACACATTTTAAGCTATTTATGTATCAGTCTTAGTCTGGTGCATTTTATGCGTTTTGAATGTGGTAACAATAGGCAAGAGACTCGTGTCGTCATGGTGATCTTCATCATGATTAACCTTGTGAAATGGTGGCAGTTTGGTTAGGTTTATGCATCAAAACTAAATGGTTAAGTTTAGAATTGTGGTTTGGGTTAAAATTACTTATGTACGTACTTATTGAAATAATCATTTCGCTTGTGCAATGACACACCGTCTCTCCGAATGTCAGCATGAAAAATGACATAAACAGATCCATACTATATAGATTAGCACTTAAGCATGAGAAACTGGATTTACTTAACATAAATAAATAATAAATTCAATCAATTAAATTACATTTGTGAATTTTGTGTAAACTGACAAGTTCATCAATAGAGATTAGCTGAAAATAATTTCTATATAACCACCAAAGCTGTATTATTAAGAGATTATGAATAAATTGATATGAAATCCATCATACATGATGCATATTAATCCTCAAAATGTGTTTCTCTTTAGCAGACCTCAGCTGTATTTTCTTTGAGGTTGTCGGCTGATTAAATTCACCTTCCATACATAAATTACAGTGTGGCTTACGCTGTGTCTCAAAATGCTAATCACAGCGGTGCACAGGACCTCGTGAACGGTCAAACAGCACTTCATTAACCTGGTGTTTTGCTTGGTGTCTCTTCTTACTTAATTTTTTTGTAAATTAATTCATTAATTTTCTAATGTGATCCTCCATACTTGTTGGTTATTGTTGACTTTCTTTCTATTGGTTCACAATTGTATTAAATTATTTATTTATCTCCTAATAAGTGAGGGTTTGGCCTCTGTATAAGCTCAAATGAAAAGTGTGTTCAGTTATCCCAAATTCACCTCAAATCTTTCTTTCTGTACTAAAAGCATGCAACATGTATTGTGGACCACGAGGAAGAAGATCTGCACCCTCTGTAGATATAAACGGTTCATATTAAGGTAACGAAACACAACGCTTCTTATTTTCAAGTGATTATGCACTCACATACATATATACATACTTATAAAATATTATATGTTTCTGCCATATTCTGACAATAGATCTCTATAAATTTTCCACTGGACCTTTAATATTTATTAAGAAGATTTTCACAGTTAATAACATCAGGATGCACTAAATGAAACAGACACTCATTTGACTTGAGATCAAATGACTGACTTGCCCAGTCGAGAGTATTTCACCACCTGGCCCCAAGGAAAGCACCTCAAATCTTTCTTTCTGCATTCAAAGCATGTTTTTATTTACATGTTGACAGGCATATGGTTTCACAGCGGGTGGCCGATCAATGGAGTGATTGTGAGAAGGTTCGTACAACAGGCAGGCAAGCTCAACCTGGCAGCTTTACAGAAAAATCAAAGAAAACATAGGCAGGTGGCTTCCTTAATCCGACAGTAGCTTGACGATTCCATTATTATTCTGCCAAATATTGTCAGGAGAGGCATATTATTCTTAAGCCTACGTTTACCTCGATCTGAGGATATCTAGGTTACGGCCTGTGTGTTCATGTGCACGTGCACAGAACCAGATTGTGAGCCCGTGTTCCAGGAGCACAATTGGCTTCCGTCAGAAATAAACTGTTGTTCGGTCATAATCTTTTGAAGCTACTTTTTTCATGAGAGCCATGACCTGATGAAAGGTGTAACAGTTTTTCTTACCTTTTTAAAAAATATAAAACTTAACTGTGCTAGTGTGTCCCACAACTTATAATAATAAATCTTTTATTCGACAGAAGTTACAAAGTGATTTATAGCAGTGCTTGAACTGGAATAGTCCTCTAAACCAGCAGCTGGCACAGCATGCACATGCAGCTTTTACAGAAAATGACTGTTTGGATGAGCTATAAATGTCTAACTCACATGTTCTCAACGTGCGGCCCTCAGAAACAGTTTTCGGGTTGAAGTGATCTGCCTTCATATCTGCAAACAGGTGAATTCTGTGCTAAATGATTTTTTTTTTTTTAATGTTCAATTCCGTTATGAGAATAGTCACAAATCTTAAGACCAGGTGGGTTTTCCTGTGTGGTCCTCAATCATATGCTGGCTCCTTAAAATGGCACTCTGGGCCTTTTTCCCACCAAATAACGGCGAGTTCTTGAACCGGTTCCATTCAGGATTGCTAAAACCTTGCAGCTATCCTGTGAACCAGCTCGCATTTCCACCAGTTTTGAGTGGAACCATTGTCATCAAGGATGTCATCAGCAGAGGTCATTGCACAATGCAAAGTACAACAGTTTGAAGAATATGACACGCCCACCCCCGGTTCCCAAGAAAAACCTGCTACGTTTTAATTCCAGTTAGGAACCAACCTTTCAGGTTCAGAACCCATTTATTTTTGGTGGAAATGCTCCGAATAAGTCATGTGCTTGAACTAGAACAGGGCCGGTTGCATGTTAGTGAAAAAGGCCTTTAAAACTTAGAGAGAAACTGGTCTAACTGATGGGCTTATGTTTATACTAACTGATCATTAAATTACAATTTAGAATAACAACATGCTCATATAGGAGCAGAGCATGAAGGTACATTAGACAGTTGGTATACTCTACTTTGCTAATTTTCTTTTTGTTTTCACAGTTTTATTTTACTCATTGAAGCGGCCATCTGGGATGATTTTCTTTTAATCACAGAGAAAAACTTGCTGATGATGGTTCTAATGTGACTAATTAAAAAAACAACAACTGAGCACCAAGATTAAAAGTTCAGTCAGACAACTCACGTTTAGAATGTTAATTCAGCAGCAGAACATGATTTGAGTTTGGCGTCTAGGCTCCGACTTCATCATTCCCCGCAGCTTAAGTTACATAGAGATAAGGGGAGTGATGAGCAAATCTTGAACCCCCCGTCGGAGCCTATGCAGGTGGATGCTGGGGTGGTGGTGGGGTTAAAGAGCAGGCAGCAACGCTAGTGCGGGGCAACAACGCATAGGCAGGCAGAGGGAGAAATGGGAGGTTCAGCAGTTTAAATAGACCGCGAGATTGGAATTGTGCGTTTGGTATGTAGTATTAAGAATGAGGTACGTCACGTGAGGTTGGCGTAGCAGCTCGAGTTGACTGCCTGAACTAGCTCGCAGGCGTCGCCACATTTTTGTTTCACGGTCCCTTTGCAACAGTCCCGTCCAGTGATTTTCAAAGTGGGGGCCCTGATCTCCTGCCATAGGGGTTTCAGCAAAATGGTAAAATACAACTGAATCATCATTATGTGAATTATCATGAAGTACAATGTATAATGTATAACATATCAAAATCTTACTTGCCCATCTTTCTGATTGGCAGCCGGTCAAAACATCATTCATCATGTCATAAGCTGCCACCTGCCGCCTGTCATGAAGCTGCTCTGCTTCTAAAATTTAGTGCAAACTTACAACAATGGACACATTTTTATAAAAGGAAAAGACCTGATGAGCAGACAGCCCAGCTGACAAAACGACAGCTCTTGGCCAAGTAACTACTGCTGCATATAAGAGTTGCTATGAGTTCCCCAAATGCATTCTCTGCTTTGCTTTGAGTGTTTAAAACCATAAGCTAATGTAATTGAGGCCTTTGCATGGAAAAGTTCGGGAACGCCTGGTCAAGCTCATCAGTGGTACAGCGTGTGGTCGGCAGTGCAATAGACCTGAAGGTTTCAACCAGAAGAGGTGTGTGGAGCAAAGCTTTGCTGGTTGTTGTTAAAGGACTAGTTTGACATTTTGGGAAAGATGCTTCTTCACTTTTTAGAGCCAGTACATGGAGCCAGCCACCCTGGACTGCCGCAAGCTCGATTTATAACAGATCTTATTTGTTTTATACACAAACTGATAACAGAAATGTTGCTTTAGGGGAAGTAACTCTGACTGACCTAGAGTACTGTCATCACAGTGGAGTTGCAAGGCAATCAGAAGAGATGCTGCACAGAAATACTGGGCCAGTCTTATATTTGAAATCAATCTGCTAATAAGACAAATAAGAATATTTCTCATAATGTTGAACTATTCCTTTGAGTAACTACTTCAATTGCAAATTCAAGCTAAAACATTAGTTTGGAGACATTACTTAATTGAATTTATCCAAGAAAAAAAAAACACTATGAAAAACAAAGAAAGTAAAATCAAATGGCTTTTTCTTATCATTAAATATAACCTTTCTGTATCAAATCAACAAAAACTCAATGGATGGCACCTTTTCCACAATGGATAAATGTCAAATGAATCAATATAGATTTTCTCGGTGTTAAACATCACAAGCCTTTTTTCAAGAAATCAATGTGAATTCAATACTTGTGTCAGACAACATTAAAATGTTGACTCAGATAGATTTCGAATAGTGCATGTTTGATGACACTTGAGCTAAATTGTGCGCATTCATATCATTCTTCTTATATCTCCAAATTTTCACTTCATATTTTTGTGGGTCATTGCTATTTATCTAAATAAACTTCTAATACTTCTCAAGAGGCTTAATAGTCACGCAACATCAAACAACTAGGGCGCATAAAGCATAAAAAACTAATTTGTTATCCAATATAAGGGGATCAGCTAGTCCATCTTAGAATCACGAGTGTCCTCTACAGTATATCCCTACTTTATCTCATTGTCTGACACTAATGAGTTGGAGAGAAAAAAAAAATGGAGCAGTGAATAATAGATTGAGTGGAGAAACAAAAGGGGTCAGAACCCCAAGGTTGTTATTGTTGCTTTTAACAGAGAGCGGATTAACCTGGTGCTAGTGTGGTCCAACTGAATCACATGTTAATGAACACATGAACAGCCTGAGTGTCACTCGCTGGTAAAAATGGCAAGTGTAGCAGAAATTCAAGTGTAGCAGAAATTTAACAGGAGGGTTTCGTAATATGTCACAAATCCTCCCTGATCTCTTTGTCATTCAGGAATTTGTTCATTCTCCTGAATTCCCCCCTTTTACTAAAGTCTTGTCTACATGTGCATGGGTATGTTTGAGAACAGGCATTAATTCATTTATACTTCTCCACCTTTATTTATTTAAAGGGCCCTGCGATGAACTGCCGATTTGTCCAGGGTGTACCCCGCCAGCTGGGATAGGCTCCAACCCCCCCCCTCCCAGGACCCGTCAAGGATGATGATGAATAAATTTAACTGTCTGAAAATAAGAATCATGTTTTTGTTACCTTAAATTTAGCCGTTAATATCTACAGAGGGAGTGGGTTCTCTTCCAGGGAGGCTGCCATGTTGCACTGCCATGATTCTGCAGTAGCTCAGAACAAACAAAACACTGGCTCTACATAAGGCCTTTCTCCTACACATTAGGAAGGGGAGGGTGGTGCGAGGTGTGTCTGCAATCTCACTGCAAGATGCCACTAAATCCTACACACTGGTCCTTTAAAATCTGTCTGGCCTATCAGTGGTAACCATATTGAGGACATTTAGTTTGCGTGTGGACAAGAGGCCAAATCGCTTAGCAAAATATTTGTTTTCAAACATATCTGTGTAGTTATTGACAAGATAAGGAGTTTTTAACTGACTATGAAACAGTCTCAGGTGAATATTACGCCACAACATTTTCAACATAAAACGGTGAACTTATGTTTAACTTATGTTTATGTTTAACACTGTTTATGTAACGCTCCTCCATCAAAATGTAGATTTGTAACAGTGAGCTGTATGTTAAACAGTTAAAATAGAGCAGGAGTAGTTTTTATTTAGATAATTTGATTTTTGACATTATATTTTGTGGCTATTATGGTGGAAACAATACTGCTTTTGTCCACTTTTGACTGACAAAATCAATAAAATATGAAATTATCAAAGTTTAAGTCTCCTGTCATTGTAGACCCAGCCACACCCTCCTGTCCTCTAATAACCCTGTTCCCACTAATTTACCTGACCTGCTCCATTCACTCAACTCGCTCCCCATTCCCAGTAATTACTCAGATAGATACTCAGTGGTACTTATGTCAGCCTACTTCCACTTGTCCTTGGCCAGATTGTCTTTTACACTTTGCTAAACATTCTAGCATCCTTTGTTTTCCTGATTACCTGATCTGTCCTGCCTGAACCCCTGCCTGATTCACAGACTCTGATTATTCTCCTGCCCCTTACTGGATTAAGTTAGCCTTCTTGTTTGCCTGCTTGATTCTGACTGATAATTGGATTTAGGATTTTGGGCTTTGCCCTTAACGTTACTGCTTTGTGTTGTGTTTGTAGGTTTCTGTCTGTTCTATATCAGCACCAACAGTGAAACCTCTGAGTCAGCTTTTCGGCTGAAGCCAAAACCATCCACCGACATGAGCAACAAGTCAACTCCATTGCAGTGGATCTCTGAGAAACCGCTGTTCATCAAGATAAAGTCATGGCGGCAGCTCGCTCCTTCCTGGCACCAGAACCTTGGAGCAATTTTTTCCAGGCTCCAGGTACCTGACGACTGTTCCTCACCCATTACCCGATTACTCCATCAAGTTCCTGCTGAGAGTAAGTGAAAAGCACCCTCACTTTACAGGGCTTTTTATAATGGACTTCATGAGATCGAGGACCTTCCAACCTGGATGACCTTATTGCTACTTTCATCCAGATCGATGGATGCCTCTGGGAGTGCAGGAAGGAGAAAACCTTAGCAACCTTAGAGTTGTCCACCGCACAGCACCACAGCACTGCCTTTAGAATAACTGCTGGCTGTGCTGAGGTTGACCATTTTGTGTCCAACTAGCCATTAAAAGAGAAGGCTCCAGAGGGAGCTGGTGAGGCAAACCATCCCTTCTGTCCTTTCATTTCCTGATCCACACTCAGCTCAACTCAACTTTTTCACATCATTCTGGAGTTTATTGACTGCAGAGGAGATTCCAACTTCCTGGACTCATCCCCAACCAGTTAGGGAGTGTCCACCCACCCTCGATGGAAACCTCCTACGCTCCATCACCCACAGAACAGTTCTGGTTTGCCTGGGCATGTTAGGTGACCAGCATGAGACTTTCACATTTTATCTGATTAATGCACCTAACCAACTGAGATTTCCCTGGCCCTAGAAACACAATCCGCTTACTGATTGGGGCACGGGTACCACTCTCTCTTTCAACAGCAATCCTCCAGTTTCCTGACCTCTCACGGATCCCCCTCACGTGTCTGTTTTTAACAATGTACGAGGCACATCATTTCAATGGGAGGGTAGACAAACACACCACTGACAGTAAAGCTCAAATATGAAAAAAAAACAAGAACATTTTGACAGGTTGTCATCAGAGTATCTGATGACACTTTGCTGAAACTTTGGTGATTAAAGGAACTTAAATAGAGCTCTGAGTGTTCAGTGCTTTTTCTTGTTTTTTTTTCACAGGGCACATCACTCCCACCACATCAACTATTTGACTGCAGCTTTGATCTCATTCCTGGTTTGGCATCTCTTACGCACTGTCTATTTCTCCATACCATGTTGATATTTTTGAAAGATGTACAGTAATGCACTTGCTAGTCTCTTGTTCCCACAGTCCCTTCACATCCTCCATTCAGGGACCATTTATGCAGTAGATGTTGTACAGTCTACTGGCTAATGACATAAAAATATACCCAAGCATGCCCAAGGTACGCCTGTGGCCCTGTTCACCTTCAGCGTCCACCAAAGAGACTTGATGTTTTGCTCAGACTTGCTTCATTGCTTGATTTTGGGGATGGTTAAAAGGTGTTGCATAGGAAGTTTAGTCATTTTCCACTTTGTTTCCACCCACGGGATGTCTATATTCAGCCCTACCACAGAATATGAGCTATCAGTTAACAGTTTGAATAATTCCACCTCGACTAATTTAATGCCGTTTGACAAGCACACCACAACAAAGACCGACATGCTGACCTGAAATGACTGGTAGAACGTTCTCTGTTGCATAAACTGAAGGACTTGTGTACGCTTACATAAACAGCCTATTATTAGATTACATAATCCAGAAGAGGTGAGCTTCATACCTTACATCTTTCTTTAATGTAAGTCTGTATTATAGCCATGTCCAAACATTCTGTCCATGGGTCCTATTAAAATACTCATTTTATATATATATATGTATATATATATATATATATATATATATTATAAATTATATATGTTATGCACCATTTTGCTCCTGTCTCCTGTCCAATGCAACAGTATTAACCATCTAGTAATTTAATATCTGCAAAAGAATGCTTTTTCTTTAGATTTTTACAAATTTGTATCAGTACTTTTACATAAGTATGATCTGAATTATTATTTTGCCACAGCAATTTACATATTATTCTTGTTATCTAAACTGATACACTGATATGCACCTGTCTACTTTCAGACAAGTCACTGATAATTATGGGCCATTGTGATGATTTGGGAATATTATCAATACTAATATTAGATATAGGAAGAAAAAGAAGAGAAATATTAATGTTAATCATTTCAGCAAAGAACGGTTTTAACTAGAGCTGCAACAATTAATCAATTATTAATCTACTACTGCATTAATCACAAACTAATTTGATAACTGTTTAATCATTTTGAATCTTTTTTTGTTTTTTTTTACAGAAAAAGTCCAAATTCTGTAATTTAAGTTTCTAAAATGTGAATATTTTTTCATTTCTTTAGTCCTCTATGACAATAAACCGAATATCTGAATATCCGGATTGTGGACAAGACATTTGAGGATGTGACCTTGGGCTTTGGGAAACAATAATAATCATTTTTCACCATTTTCTAACATTTTATCAACCAAACAACTAATTGATTAATCAAGAAAAAATCTACAGATTGTTGCAGCTGCAATTTAAACTCAATGAATGTGTAAATTACAGATAAAATGTGTTGCTATTATTATTATCATTATTATTATTACCAGCAATGCTAGCAATGATAGAAGTACCATCACAGTGACTACTACATAGATGATCATAGTCTAAGATGAGCGTCCGTCCAAAGTGCCCCTTGGTGAGGCAGCTTTTAGCGAAGAAGCCCCAGATTATCATGTGGAAGAACTCAGTGACCACCTGAGGTGCACCAGACAGAATATATGTCGATGTCAAACACATCAACTCCCATTTTCTGCTCATGCAATCCCATCGTTCACAACACCTAATTTCTTCTCATGGGCATCAGCTTGGCAATGACACAGACTTTCCATTAGGTCCAAGCTAACACTGTTGTCAGGTTACCGTGTTGCTACTTTGCTACCAGCAGCAAACATGCCTGAACACACTTACAGGGAAGTGACAGCGCCTTGCCTTTCCTGTGCTCTTCTTACAGGCTAGCTCCTCTAAAGCTACAGCACACAAATAATATGTATGAAAGATGAAATTCATTTGATGAATGTGCATTGTTGTTTAATGAAGTTTTATGTCAAACCAGTATGCAGTGTTTGTAAAAGAATGATATTATAAGATATGTTCCTTTATGAGTTGTGTCCTGTAGTTTTCGGTGCACAGGGGTGCGTTCATCCTTCCTGTCTAAGTGCTTACATAGACATTTCTGGCAATATTATCAGGTGAAATGGAAATGAACATAAACATCAATTAAGAGTGTGCTGGTTCACTCAAACTGCAGTAGTGTAATAGTTCATAGTGGCGGCTGCCTCTGTTACCTCTGTTCCTCCCTGCAATATCCAAAACTGATCCTGAAAAAACAAGTGTCTGTAAAGTGCCCATATCTTGTAGAAATTTTTTTATAGAACAATAACACCACTGACAATGCGCTGCTAATCTCAGTGACAAATATATTGCATTTCCTGTGCCAGCTTTACAATAGAAGACTCCTGTTGGTTTGCAAGTGGAAAGCTTTCATTGTAAGCCAGCAGTAGCAGGAGGTCTTTGGTTGTCAGTGGCACTTAATTAATACAACAAATACAACCTAGCCAAGTCCTCCTACACCATTTGTTCATACCCTCTAGAGTGACACAAAGCATTACTGACGCTCTTTATTTCCTTCTTCGCTCCCGTCATAACTGCTATGGCAGCTGGAGAGATTTTCACTTGAGCACAAACAGAGATCATTTTGGGGCACTTGCTGAAACACCATGGGGGAGACGGTCTCTCTGTAACAGCTGTAGAATAGCAATCAGTTAATACTGAGCTTGATGTCACACAAAATACCACATTTGAAACTTTTAAGTAAAACAAATTTATACTGCCAACGTATCTCAGAATCCAGAGATGGTTTTGCTCAGATATTTTAAACTACGACCCACATATGATGAAATCCATGTTGGATACTCTCCAATCATGGCATTGTAAAATGTCAGATCTGGTACACATCTTATCTCCGGATTGAGATCACTTTGACATTATCAGAATATGGAGCTAAGATGTATTTTTCATTAACACTGCTGCTGTATTTTGACTGTCACACACACGCTTTGATGACCAGGAGTGATGATATCTCCGATATCTCTGGGGTATTTTGTACAGTAAATTAAATATGTGTGTAAGTCACGTCATCTGTGATATTTTACAGTGTGTGGATGTGTTCAGGTGTAAGACAACAAACCTAAACAACCACAGTCAAAACAAACCGAGTAACCCAGAGAAAAGAGAGGGAGTGACAGGTGAGCATTCACGCCAACTCAGGCGTCAGCCATCACACCAAATGAGCCAGATCCCAGTGATCAAACAGGAAATAGGTTTTGGGGCCTTGAGCAGTCACACCCATAAATATACTGTATATACATAGATGCCACATTGGCTTTTGGATTATGTGTCAACATTTTTCCCCATGTTTTACAGGGCAAGACTGACCTGTGAACAAATACATGTTTTTTCTGGTCTGATTTCAATGAGCCGTGTTACATTCAAGGGTTCATGATCTACATGAAGTAAGTTTTTCTTATTGGAAGAAATATCTCAAAAAGTTACAAGCTACCAGATACTAAGCATTCCACATATTAGTAAGACATTTAAAAAGAGCACTTTTTCTCTAGTCGCCAGTCTGACCACGTGTGTTGAGCCAATCAGTTAAGACAGGGCTTGACTAAGGCAGGAGACCATCATGGGATGGACCACAGTGCAGGTCAGCACAGATCTTCCCCACTGCGCGAGCACAGCGAAAAACCATGAAATTATGTCTCAGTTTGGCAAAGTGCAGCTATAGGGGGGCATTACTGGACCCTGGAAAAATGCTTTTACAGTATGTTCACTTTGTGGTGGCATTTCCTTTACTTCTGACCTCAAACCGGGCCCTGCTGTCAGGTGAACTTTGAGTAACCAGAACACAAGATGATGCGGAAAGTATATATTTTTCCCCCCCAATATGTGCATCCCTGCCATTGTAATTTGCATAAGCCTTGACAGCTTCTAGAGTTGTTTACTCTCAAAACACACTCTACATAGGAGGAAGTAATCAGCTGAGTGCACCTCTCTCCTCACTGCTTATGCATTTAAGGGATCACACAAATACCAAGAAGATAGGAGAAGTTTGGGTGAGTGCAAATTCTACTGGTATGCTGGATTTATTAGGTTCATACAATTTTATGAAGGTCAGTTTTGCAGGGAAAAATCTGTGGGTCTGAGAAGCAGCTGTGTATTTGCATATTTATATTAAAGGACGGTTGTGGTGGGAAAGAGAAATTTTTAATTAACCTATGAATAGAAATCAACATGACAGCAGAAAAAAGGGTGAGCACTTCTCAAAAAAAAAAAAGTATGCAGGAGATCGGCACTGAAGTACTTCAAATATAAAATAACAGCTTCTCAGGAAGGAAGAGAGAGCAGTAATAATAACTCAAGACTAAAAGTGACTGTTTTATATCATCAAATAAAGAGTGAAGCTGTGGCTTTCTGGTCATTAAAGTTGAGACTGACCCTCACTGAGCGGCTAATAATGCAGTACGGCCGCTGCACTCCTGTTGCTTGTAATTTTTTATCAGCAATCTTTTAATATCTTTCCATTTACTCTTCTATCTCTTACGCATTTGTTTTAATGACTCCTACTACATTAGTTTAACAAATCTTACAGACACAACTGCAGTAGCCGACTGTGTTATTGACCCCAGCCTTCGCAAATCAGACGCTAATTCTC
The DNA here is from genome assembly GCA_027495735.1 of Lutjanus campechanus. NCBI lineage: Eukaryota > Metazoa > Chordata > Actinopteri > Lutjaniformes > Lutjanidae > Lutjanus > Lutjanus campechanus. The sequence goes on along the minus strand of JAJHUR010090497.1, from coordinate 2,389 downwards.
AACAGATTGCGAGTGTAAATAGAACAGATTGTGATGTACTGCATTAAAAGTACTGTAAAACTTATCATAAATGGCCAGTGTTTAGTTCTATGGACTCTAGACAGTTAAATATTTCTTGTTCTCAGGCTCCCGTAAGTCACCTCAAAGCCAAGTACCTTTTATAATACAGTCTGACTTTGGTTATTTTGGTCTGTTTTGATATCACAAGTTCTTTCAGCTCTGTTTACAGGGACAAATTTTTCCATCACTGCTCTGCCGTGTACCTGGAAAACTGCTTTCTGTGCCAGAAAGCCTGTTGCGTCATATGACAACCAGAAACTGCTTATGTGGGCTGCTTATTTCATCAGCTTTTAAGTTTTTTAATACTGTCATTTTGATGTTTACTGCTCATTCCCCCTGTTGCTGTATATAAAGATTGTGTGTGTGTGTGTGTGTTGTTATTATTACATTAAATTAGAATATTACTATATGACAATGAAAAATGTAAAACAAATCTTGCAGTGCCCTTGGTCACTTTATTAACCATTTGAAATTGTGCTTATATACAACTCATTTGCAACAACAGATTATGATGTTAAAGGTCGAGTGTGCAAGATTTAGGGGGCAGAATGAGGCAGAAATGGAAAACAATATTCATGGGTATGTTTTCATTAGTGTATAATCACCTGAAATTAAGAATTGCTGTGTGTGTTTTGTTACCTTAGAATGAGCCATTTATATCTAGAGGGCGCAGGTCATCACAGAAGCTGCCATGTTGCACCACCATCTTTCTACAGTAGCTTCATGCAGTAGCTTCAGCAGTTTCATGGCCACTGTTGTTTCTCCTACGGACTTGGAAGGGGAGAGTGAGGAAAGCAATATTCAGTCGGTTGCAATTACATACTAGATGCCACTAAATCCTACACACTGGTTCTTTAAGGGGGAAATATAATTCTGCCCAGATTAAGTTGATACATTTTTAACAACTCAATGAGACATTGTTAATTAAAGCCACAAGCAGTGACGATCGGACCCTCGCAGCCACCAGCCGTGCATCAGCCACGGGCTTGTTTGACGTTTGGGAGGATTTTGCTGGTCTCAAAGACTGTGACAATAACATTGTCAGTGGCTTTGCTGCTTGTAAAACGTTTAAAAAATATTTTGCTTTTGATAGCCGCAAACAAGGCTTGTCATCACTATGGAAACACATCAACAGCTGCAGGAACACTAGCGTTGCACCAGTTGAGAACACAAGTGACTGATGAGTGAGTTATATGTGTGTTAAATTAAAGTCAGGTCACAGGGCTTTTATTAATGGTCCAGGCGGGTGAGGATTCGACTTGGAGAGAATTGTGTGAAACAGGTCGATTCTGGGTCTCAGCTTTGCGGGTGTGGGCAGGTGCAGGTTTGTAAAACTCGTGCAGGACTCTGGCCTGAACCCAAACCAAATGCAGAACTCCAGTCTCCAGTGTAAAAAATTCTGTGCTCCATATGCCCTCCATCCAACCTGATCACGTCCCTCTGACTCCTGCGCGGCACCAAAACGAAACACGTGTTAACATTACAACCAGACATAAACCTGGCATTGTGTTGACCTCACAACATGAGTAGTGACACAAATTTCTACTATATGAACAGAATTTGTAGGAGACTGGGCTGAAATTGATTTTTTTTCCCTTAAAAAAAATACAGTCTTCTATTTATCCATCTTACAAATGAACCTCTAATACAGAACGTGTTTTTGTGCCAAAGTGGTCACTGTTGGAACACAAACAGCTGTTAACGAATGGCAAATTGAATTGATTTTTATTTATATTTGTGTGTGTCTGTGTGTGTTTGTTTAGATAAGGAATATGACTCCCTGCCCGCATGCAGCAGAAGGAGCCAATTTAAAAGATTGTGTGTTTTGTGTGTGTGTGTGTGTGTGTGTGTGTGTGTGTGTGTGTGTCCAGCTAAGAGAGAATAGAGAGAGTGCATGCGAGAGGGAGAGACGAGGAGGGAGGGGGAGCGAGCGAGGGTTAGAGACTGAGGGAAATAATTCTGGAACGTGCACGGGAAACACCTCTATTTTTAGCACAACTCCTCAGAGAGCAAAGCAGAAGCATGAGCTGAATGATTTCGGCCGCGCAGAGTGGGAGTCGGGGGGGTGGGTGGGTGTGTGGGTTGAAGGGGGGGGTGTTGGAGAATATAGATAAATAAAACTGGTCTTATTTTTAGCCGCACTGCATTCATACATTTATGAATCTATATATGAATCGCGTTGTTTCTTGCCTTCAGCAAATCCCATCCTTGCCTTTGTTGCTGCTCGGCTTGTTTGTGAACGGCACACTTAAACGTCTCGGCGTGGTAGAACCCTATCAGTTGTGGCAGGTTAAGGACACACGTGCGAAACCAAAAGAAGCTGTGTGGG